>CAWUPE010001058.1:0-7500 GCA_963924145.1 Pyrausta purpuralis | reverse complement strand
CTACGACTAAGATCGCGGATTTCGATCTATCCGAGTCGATATGACGGTACGACGACGCCCTCTCTATCGAGAGGGTGTATATTTTTGTGTCTGGATGAACATTTTATGTATACAACTGTACGCGTGTTACGTGTACGTTGTAAACACGTTAATGATCCTTCCGCAGGTTCCCCTACGGAAACCTTGTTACGACTTTTACTTCCTCTAAATGATCAAGTTCGGTCAACTTCCCAACAACGCCGACGGCCGTGAAGCCACCGCGTGTCGGTCCGAAGACCTCACTAAATCATTCAATCGGTAGTAGCGACGGGCGGTGTGTACAAAGGGCAGGGACGTAATCAACGCGAGCTTATGACTCGCGCTTACTAGGAATTCCTCGTTTATGGGGGATAATTGCAAACCCCAATCCCCAGCACGAAGGAGTTTCAACGGGTTGCCCGGGCCTCTAGGCCTGGGAGAACATGCTGATTCCTTCAGTGTAGCGCGCGTGCGGCCCAGGACATCTAAGGGCATCACAGACCTGTTATTGCTCAATCTCGTGCGGCTCGAAGCCGCCGGTCCCTCTAAGAAGAATTTTAATACGTCGCCAGTGAGTTGCGTGACAGAGCCACGCGCACCTAAATGGCGACGCCTATTTAGCAGGCTAGAGTCTCGTTCGTTACCGGAATTAACCAGACAAATCGCTCCACCAACTAAGAACGGCCATGCACCACCACCCACCGAATCAAGAAAGAGCTGTTAATCTGTCAATCCTTCCGGTGTCCGGGCCTGGTGAGATTTCCCGTGTTGAGTCAAATTAAGCCGCAGGCTCCACTCCTGGTGGTGCCCTTCCGTCAATTCCTTTAAGTTTCAGCTTTGCAACCATACTCCCCCCGGAGTCCAAAATCTTTGGTTTCCCGAAAGCTGCCCGCCGAGCCATTGTAATAACGTCGGCGGATCGCTAGATGACATATTTACGGTTAGAACTAGGGCGGTATCTAATCGCCTTCGAACCTCTAACTTTCGTTCTTGATTGATGAAAACACCTTTGGCAAATGCTTTCGCTGATGTTCGTCTTGCGACGATCCAAGAATTTCACCTCTAACGTCGCAATACGAATGCCCCCAGTTATCCCTATTAATCATTACCTCGGAGTTCTGAAAACCAACAAAATAGAACCGAGATCATATTCTATTATTCCATGCACGAAATATTCAAGCAGCATTTTGAGCCCGCTTTGAGCACTCTAATTTGTTCAAAGTAAAGTTGTCGGCCCATCTCGACACTCAATGAAGAGCACCGCGATAGGATTTTGATATTGAACCGACGTTTGACCGTCGGCTCACCGACGATATGCTCCGCAAACGTGTCAGTATCACCGCGGATGCGGTGCACCGACAGCGCGGCGCACAAATGCAACTACGAGCTTTTTAACCGCAACAATTTTAGTATACGCTATTGGAGCTGGAATTACCGCGGCTGCTGGCACCAGACTTGCCCTCCAATTGTTCCTCGTTAAAATATTTAAAGTGTACTCATTCCGATTACGAGGCCTCGTAAGAGTCCCGTATCGTTATTTTTCGTCACTACCTCCCCGTGCCGGGAGTGGGTAATTTGCGCGCCTGCTGCCTTCCTTGGATGTGGTAGCCGTTTCTCAGGCTCCCTCTCCGGAATCGAACCCTGATTCCCCGTTACCCGTGACAACCATGGTAGTCGCAGAAACTACCATCGAAAGTTGATAAGGCAGACATTTGAAAGATGCGTCGCCGGTACTGGACCGTGCGATCGGCAAAAGTTATCCAGATTCATCAAAATTAACGACTTCGAACGCGAGGCCCTCCGTCGATTGGTTTTGATCTAATAAAAGCACTCATCCCATCACTGGTCAGAGTTCTGATTGCATGTATTAGCTCTAGAATTACCACAGTTATCCAAGTAACTGAGTAAGATCTAAGGAACCAAAACTGATATATTGAGCCATTCGCGGTATCGCCTTAATACGGCTTGCACTGAGACATGCATGGCTTAATCTTTGAGACAAGCATATAACTACTGGCAGGATCAACCAGGGAGCTTACACATGATAAAAGTAGAAAAAAAAAACACGCGACGCGTGTTCATCTCTCTACTCTGTTCTGTGTCTTGCGCCCGATTCGACGTTTTACCGTCGGATATCGAGGCGTGACTATATTGGTCATAATATATCGGTGTGTCGCACGCTGTACGCGATCTGTGTCGTCTCCGATCAGATCGCGAACAAGGGCACTTAGCGCTCCAAATGAAGGAGGCGCCCACACTGAAGGTTCGCACAGATCACTTTTCACTTTTATGTAAAAAAACTCTTCCAACTGACGTTTTGTACACATTAGCGACAAACAGCCCGGAGCAAGAGAGATCCCGAACCAGACCAGAAAAATATGTATGACGCTCCTCCGTCAGTGTTGTTGAAAATTGACGAGGACGCATAACCGTCCATCGGCGCTTTTCAGACACAACACTGATAGAATTGCATCGGACCAAAGTGTTACACACATACGCATGGAACACAATATAGGCCTTGAGTGAGACCGTTCCTACGAAATCCATATATACAATAACGGATCCGTCGATCTACAAAGTTTAACAATGCCAGCGCCGCCGCGACTCTACCGCGCTCACACGCACATTTTACTTTCGAGAGACTATTAAAATATAAATATTTTACAAGTCCCCAAAACAAGTGGTGCGACACGCCCGAAGAGACGACGATGCCAGCTAGAGTACTCAAAGAACGGCGGTTAAACGGAAGGGCGCGCGCGCATCTGCGCGCGCGCGCACACGCGCCTTCCCGCCGCTCTTTGCCTTTCCTCCGAACGACACTTCGCTGTCGTGCGCACGCGCAATGCGCGCCCACAGCGCCGCGGAGTGTGTTTGCACGCCCCCTCTCGCCACGGATTGATACTAACAAACGCGTTGCTGCGCTCTTCGTTTCAATTCTGTCACGAGTGGACAAGCGACCGACTCCAATGTCGAAAAATTCTGAACGCGCAATATCGTGCGCGCGACGCGGCGGGTGTAAAATAAGTTATTTTTTGGAATGGGAAAAAAAACCGATGGTTAGGTTAGGTTAGGTTATGTTAGGTTAGAGAGATACCAAAAACTTAAAAAAAAAAACCTTATGTTAGGTTAGATGAGGTTAGGTTTGATTTTGTTAGGTTCCGAAGAAAGATTCCAGAAAGATTTCAAAAACTAACAAAAAAATCCATTTAGGTATCCCACGGTTAGGTTAGATTAGGTTAGGTTTGATTTTGTTAGGTTCAGAAGGAACATTCCAGAAAATAATCCAAAATCTTAAAAAAAAAACACCCTTAGGTAACCGAAGGTTAGGTTAGATTTTAGGTTAGGTTTCATTTTGTTAGGTTCAGATGAAAGATTCCAGAAAGATTTCAAAAACTAACAAAAAAAATCCATTTAGGTAACCGAAGGTTAGGTTAGATTAGGTTAGGTTTGATATGATTTTGTTAAGTTCAGAAGAAACATTCCAGAAATAATCCAAAATCTAGAAAAAAACACCCCTAGGTAACCGAAGGTTAGGTTAGATTAGGTTAGGTTTGATTTTGTTAGGTTCAGAAGAAACATTCCAGAAATAATCCAAAATCTTAAAAAAAACACCCTTAGGTAACCGAAGGTTAGGTTAGATTAGGTTAAGTTTGATTTTGTTAGGTTCCGAAGAAAGATTCCAGAAAGATTTCAAAAACTAACAAAAAAATCCATTTAGGTAACCGAAGGTTAGGTTAGATTAGGTTAGGTTTGATATGATTTTGTTAAGTTCAGAAGAAACATTCCAGAAATAATCCAAAATCTAGAAAAAAACACCCCTAGGTAACCGAAGGTTAGGTTAGATTAGGTTAGGTTTGATTTTGTTAGGTTCAGAAGAAACATTCCAGAAATAATCCAAAATCTTAAAAAAAAACACCCTTAGGTAACCGAAGGTTAGGTTAGATTAGGTTAAGTTTGATTTTGTTAGGTTCCGAAGAAAGATTCCAGAAAGATTTCAAAAACTAACAAAAAAATCCATTTAGGTAACCGAAGGTTAGGTTAGATTAGGTTAGGTTTGATATGATTTTGTTAAGTTCAGAAGAAACATTCCAGAAATAATCCAAAATCTAGAAAAAAACACCCCTAGGTAACCGAAGGTTAGGTTAGATTAGGTTAGGTTTGATTTTGTTAGGTTCAGAAGAAACATTCCAGAAATAATCCAAAATCTTAAAAAAAAACACCCTTAGGTAACCGAAGGTTAGGTTAGATTAGGTTAAGTTTGATTTTGTTAGGTTCCGAAGAAAGATTCCAGAAAGATTTCAAAAACTAACAAAAAAATCCATTTAGGTAACCGAAGGTTAGGTTAGATTAGGTTAGGTTAGGTTTGATTTGATTTTGTTAAGTTCAGAAGAAACATTCCAGAAATAATCCAAAATCTAGAAAAAAAACACCCCTAGGTAACCGAAGGTTAGGTTAGATTAGGTTAGGTTTGATTTTGTTAGGTTCAGAAGAAACATTCCAGAAATAATCCAAAATCTTAAAAAAAAACACCCTTAGGTAACCGAAGGTTAGGTTAGATTTTAGGTTAGGTTTCATTTTGTTAGGTTCAGATGAAAGATTCCAGAAAGATTTCAAAAACTAACAAAAAAATCCATTTGGGTAACCCACGGTTAGGTTAGATGAGGTTAGGTTTGATTTTGTTAGGCTCCGAAGAAACATTCCAGAAAGATTTCAAAAACTAACAAAAAAAAAACATTTAGGTAACCCACGGTTCGGTTACATTTACAAACTAATAATTACAATAGTTTAAAAAACTATCATGTTTATCGTATCAAATTCAGCAAACCCTTTCATTTAATACCCATATCATGGGGGTGCATTTCAAATAGCCAAATCGATATCTTTAATGTCCGCCATGTTGGATTTAAGTCACGTGACTATTTTTGTCGTATTCCTGAGAGCAAACCCTTTCATTTGATACTCATATAATGGGTTTTTACCCATTTCCAATAGCCTGTTTGGCATCTTGGGGAAGCCGCCATATTGGTTTTGTAATGACGTTTCTTAGCTTGTCATGTATTGTCATCAAAAGTCAGAGCGTGTGCAAAATTTCATCCTAATCGAAGACCGGAAAGTGGGTCAAATAACGATTCCAAGTTTTTCTTACACATACATAGTTACAAGTGAAGCTAATAATATAAGCGTGTTAAACAATAAATAAAATTACACGGTACACGGCGGGCGAGGTGTGATATACATATATATATATATATATATATACATGTATATATATATATATATATATATGTATATCACATATATACATATGATATATATATGTATATCTAGGTACATATATATATATATATATATATATATATATATATATATATATATATATATATATATATATATACTACAGTACATACTACAGTACAAAACAAAATTTGAACCCAAAGGAAATCAAACAATATGAAACAGTCCATAACAACTACTTGACTAAAATAACAAACCAACCGGACAAACTTTATACCCCCTATTACATGTATTTAAGTGTTTATGTTTGTTAAAATACCTACAAACAGTTAAAACAAATATTGTGTTTGTATCGATTTGATACCGTTGCTCTGCATTCATCGAGCAGTGTATGTATGAGACGGATAACCAAAACCTGAATATTAATAATTTTATCGGATAAAATTATCCCAATATACTTATTATTATTATTGTATTGCATTGCATTTCATTAATAAGTACCTCCTATCTACATACATTATGTACCTAATTTATGTTTATTCAATCCGAGGAAATTTTTACACTAACCAACCAACCAACCAAGGAATTTTCAAAAAGAAAAAGGCACATTCAAATCTCTTTAAAACCACTAAATCACACCTCGCCCGCCGTGTACCGTGTACCCCACCCTCCCAGCCCTTCCCCGTGTGGCCATCGTATAAGGGGATATGAAAAAAATATTATGTAATAGTCTATTAATATGGACGCGCCATATATCCACCACATAATAGGTGGGTGGGTGGGTCAGTTAGCAGGGGCGTGGCATTCCATATAGGCAGTAAAAAGTGCCTACCTCGTCATTATAATGCCAAATCAATATTACAATATATATCTATAAACTAAGCTAGAAATTTAAAGCATTTTTATCATCAACTTTCATACATTAAGTATTAACGCGCTCAACTAATAAACGAAAATATTAAAAACACTATTGCAATTGCGCCTCATACCTACAATGTCAGTGAAGATATAAACCAGAAAAAATTGAAAATGACGCCCTGTTCATACAAATCAAAAGGTGACAGGACTGACAGGTGATATTCGCATCATATACCCATAAAGTAGGCATACATACATACATACATACATACATACATACATACATACATACATACTATCAATACTTAAGATTTATTTTTAATTAAGATAGAAACATGGTTATAAATTGATAAATCATGATTTTATTTTAGCTTGGTTATTTATTATATTGACAAACTTTCAGATGTTACTCGTCCACCCTAGTAGGTATATTATACTAGTCTAGTAGGCGCGTCGTTGCTATTTCCTGCGCTTTTTACCTATTTAATAAACTAAAATAAATCTTAAACTAATATTATTATGAATGCTGGAAATTCCGTCATTTTATTTTATAATACTTTTAAAATTGTAAGTAGGTCAAGAGAGCTTAAGTTTTGGTTTCAAAGTACAGCAAACATTCCTTGAAAAGTTTGCGGCAGCCATTTTTTTTTCTTCTATGGAGTTCTTGTTTTGCTTTTCGCTACCTTCCCGCTAGTGTTAGAAATGTTAAATTTCAAGTAAACATTTGTATTTTGATTGAATGAAAGTGTTTTATGGGTTTGTTTTGCATTAGAAACTATACTGAAATTGCAGTGTTCCTTTCAGTGCTCCATAAAAGTTATGTCGTGTGTGATGTGTGAAGATTCGTTTTGTTTTAAAAGTTTTAACTGTGCGCTGATCCCCTAACTAGCCACTATATGGGTATCAGTTAAATGGCATGTCATTGTAAATTCATCCATTTCCTTGATACTTGTGTGTGTGGTGCTAAACTAAATCGACGCAAACACAGCTTGTATGCTCCGTTCATAAATTGCACAGAAAAAAAAACAAAATAATGAAGTTACTATTTGCTAGTATTTCACTGTCATTTACATATAGCTCTTTACTAGACACAAAATCTGAGAGTATAAAGTAAACATCAGGTTGTGGTAGTAAGTAGTAAGGTACTATACCTACTTCATTGCTCTATAATGTACAATAATATTATAGGTTTTATTTGTAATTAAGGCAATGTGCAAACGGATCATTATGGACACTATTTGGGCGCTGCAAAACAAGTGCTACATAGAGAGATAAAGCTTTACTATACAATATGAATTAGGAAAACAAAAATGAAAAAAAAAAAAAACATAATCTATGTATTCATCATTGATGCTATAATAGGACTTGGAAATAAGTGATCGTTTCAAT
>CAWUPE010001057.1:0-22340 GCA_963924145.1 Pyrausta purpuralis | reverse complement strand
TCCTGTGATAAAATTAGATAAGTGTTAAGGACAGCCTTAATTACCTGCTTTTAGGAGCGTTTGAAATTAATTGTAGTTGCGGTTTACGATTTTTTGTGATGTAGGAGTAAACCGAAACCCGACATTTGGTGTGGTGCTGGTGCATATTTATTTACTTTTCTTTTTTTAATAAAAAATGCCAGAAAAGCATCACACATAGCGTGTTTTATCTAGTACTACATGTTATGGTTTAAGAATATTAATCTTTAAAGAACAATGAAAAAGCAATACTCCGTTTTACTAGCATTAAAACCCTTTTTTAGTAATAAACGTACGGTATGGGAAACAGTGGCAACCCCATAAAGTATAATATTTCTGAATAATATGGCTGCCGTATTTTTTGCGCTGACATGACTAGCGATCCGCAGTTATAATAATAATATTTATCGCCCCACAGAGACCGTGCTGAATTTGTATAAGGGTTTCATAATGCACGATTAAATCAAGGAAGAAAATGTTAGGTACAGTGGCCAGCACATTAGGCTACCCACTTTTGTAGCGTTCTAGCCCTTATTACAACTTTATAAGATACCGCAGTGTTTACCTTGACGTGCTGTTGTCTGTACATTCGAAACGAATACTCGTGTTGCAGTCATTTTTCGATTTTTTTGGTCTGCTACGGGAATCTTATAATTAATTGTTGATTGGTTGTAGTAACGTATGGCGCGTTGAATTGTTATAATAAATAAATAATAATAATAAATAAATAAATTTCCTTTGGACATTCCCACACATCGCCATCTACTCCCAAAGTAAGCTACTCAAAGCTTGTGTTATGGGTGCCAGACAACGGATATGTTGTCTACATACTACTTAAATACTTTTTGTTTGTAAATACATACATGATATACAAAGAATATGTTTTTGTAAGCAATACGTATACACCATGACATTTTAGTGGTTGTTTTCCCTCAGCAGGACGATTTACCTTCAGTAGTACTAACGTCTTATGCGTTTTTTTTTTCAACAACAAGCGTGAGAAACGATAGTACTTTTGGCCGTGCCGTATAGGTGAAAGGTGCAGAATACAGCTTATCCTACTTACCTTATGCGTACCGATTAACGGTTGACTGAAATGACACACAGTTACTTCACCTGCGTTATGTACACACATTACACCAAACCTGCAGTCAGCCCTGTTATATTCTCGCTCTGTATATGTATCTTCCTAAACCTCCCCTATAAAAATACCACCTACTTACGTTTTCCGATCACAGTAAAGGGACTATCGTCAAATAGAAACCTCTCCGCTCCCTGAGTGAACCATTAAAATTTTATCTAAAGTCTACTTTCGTTACCTACATGCTACTCCCATTTACTTTGGCGACGTTTTGTTTTACCTCTTCGAGTTTTTCAGATAACCCGGCGTCATTGACTACATGACTGACGTACGGACAACATCACGTCAAGGTAAACAATGCGGTATCTTAAGCTGTTGTAATAAGGGCTAGTTTGCAACAAAAGTGGGTAACCTGATGTGCTGTCGACTGTACATTGGCTAGGTCATATTGACCTAAGGCATTTTTGAACGATTATTATTTTAATTTGCGTCCACTTCGTGGTTCGTGTGTTCGAAGATATATAACTCTCTTCTACCCGCGTTTTCAGGTTTTTAGATGTAATTAAAGAACCCGGGTCTTTGACAAACGACACAGCAATAACTTTGGCGTTGCGAGAAAAGGCGGATTTATGGAAAAAAACTGACCGAAATGACGCAATAGAGCAGGGTTGGGAAAAATGTAGTTTACGAAACAAACAGTTCTGAATGTTTGAAACTTTTTTTTTGTTTCCTAATTCACATAAGTAAAAATTAACAAAATAATAAAAATATATACTTTTTATTATCATTACGCGTATCAGTCAGTATCACCTTATCTAATAATTTGAAAAATATAATTATTACTTTACTGGCGAGGCATTCCTTAAAAACAGTGTATAAAACGGCTGACATAGGAATTTCCTCCGCGTGACAGTTCCTGTCTGTTTCTGTCTTTCTTCTGTGTTAAAGGTTGTTGTAAGTCCTGTTTATTTTTTCTTCATGTTTTAAACATGTGTTTTAATATGAAGAAAAAATATGGATTTTAATATCTCGTTTTTGATAAATGATTAATAAAAAATAATAATATTATGGTCACTGGAAAACCGTGGGGGAGATCTATGTTCAGCAGTGGACGTCTGTTTTGGCTGAAAATTACGATGATGATGATGAATATGATGGTATTGTTTTTTTAGCTCAGTACAGAACCCTTTATACATAAAAAATAATAGAAAATTAAAAATGAGTTCCTAATTTTTTCTGAAAAAATGATCGAATAAAATTGGGTCAAAATGATCCGGTGTTTTCATCCTTTATATTATTTTCTCATCATTTTGGCGCCGGGTTAGGACTGTCTATACTTTTTTGGTATACTTACATGATTGATATGTGTCTATAATTTAGACCTTCAGTTTTCAAGTCAACTCCTCTATATTATCCGTGTTTCCGTATGTGACTTACAGAACACTTTATAGGTTAGTACTATTCAAAGCTTGTCATTAAAAAAAAAAAATACAACATCACATACATTGCTCCGATCCCAAGCTAAAGTAGCTAAAGCACTTGTGTTATGGAAATCGGAAACAACGGTGGTATCACAATACCCAGAACTGAGACAATATAGAAAATATCGTTTTCTACATACGGCGACGCTTGAAACCAGCGTGCTAGGCACTCGACCACAAAGGTCGTCATTGGTTTTGAACCCTTAATCTGAGCTTGATCACAATATCAAATATATGTTTTACCCATGCTCTTTGAAGTCTCAAAACGTCCATTTCGACTGTCGGGTAAATCATTCAATGTCCGATATTTCGTGACCCCGATGTGGTGACGTATGTCCTTTATTACGTCACGTCAACGATCCACTATTGAGTGTCACGGGTAATAACTTAGGGCGTGTACAATTGGATGGGCTACATATATCGTAGGTATACATCCCTTCCGACTTTGACATGTATTCATGTCTATTTTCGATCACACAATAGATGTGGCAGGGCGTGATAACGCACGGGCAGAACATAATGTTTTTTCTATCGGTATTATAGTTGAGAACAAATATATGAGACAAAATAATGTTTTTATTTTTATTTCGTGTAGGTGTCAAGCACTTACGATTTATGATTGCTTGAATATGTCAATATATTATAAATAAATAAATATCCTTTGGACATTCCCACACATCGCCATCTAGTCCAAAAGTAAGCTACTCAAAGCTTGTGTTATGGGTGCCAGACAACGGATATAATACTTAAATAATTTTTCTTTGTAAATACATACATGATATACATAGAAAACACCCAGACCACTACAAACAGACATGTTCATGCTCACAAATGTTTGTATTGTGCGGGGATCGAACCCGCAACCCGCTGCGTAGTAGGCAATTTCTCGACCACTACACCAGAAGGAACCACATAATATTATAAAGTGCTAGTTTTACCACGCATTTTTTTAAATATAATGGATCAGGCATTTGACTTCTATAACATGTGGTGGTAAGTGATTATGTGTTTGAGAATGGATTTTCGATGACCTTTCAAAGTGTGGTAAAAAAACACTTTTACCTCCGAAATTGTCTAAATTTAGACACATCAATAAACACAATAGATATTAAAAAATAAAAATGTGTTCGATGAATTGTGCCCCGAAAGTCTTTTTAGTTAAATAAATTTTTCAAACGTCGCAGCCGAACAATGGCGTGTGGGTAGGATTTCTTTCGTATATTTAAACAGGATTCACATTCGTTGTATGTTTAACGAATGCGAAACTCAATTTGAACGTTGTTTTTGACTGCTAAAATTGGAATATAAGTCAAGCGAGATATTTAACCGTTAAATATTTACGCTTATATCCATAAAACACAAATTTATTAAAGCATCAAAAGTACTTTATAATTAAAAGCAATGAGTTTTTTGATAAGAACTTCTGAGTATAATATCGGGCTTGCGTATTGAATTACTTGCTATGGTTTTGAATGTTTTTAACACTCACAGTGGCATATTTTATATTCATCTTTATGACTACTTGCTGCTGAATAACATTGAATTAATTAATATTAAAAAATATGTTCTATTAAATGGAATTATAATACCTAAAAACTTTCGGGGAATCAGAAAAAAACTTTTATTTTTTTAAATACTAATACGAACATAGTCCAAAATATGTTTCCGCACACGAACTCTTTAAATTTATTTTCGTATGACCATTTAAAAATATTATCTTATCAATATCTCCAACAGCATTATTCAAGATAACCCTCAGCTTAAATTTTATCTTTCTCGCTCCGTATCTTTTTCTTTTACCTTTTCAAAGCAAATCCTTCCTTTTACACCGGCGCGAAGACTCGCTTAATCGGACCGTCTCGTGGTAAAGATTGACTGTGCAAGAAATAGTGTAGCAGATTTTATTTCTAAAGCTGCAGCATAATTACCCACTCAAATTTGATGTTCATACCAAATGATATTTAACTCACGGGATTGGTAGCTAAGCTACTATACACGTTGTTGTTTTGGTCAGTGACATCCAACTCAGCGATAATAATGAGTTATGCTTATTAAAAAAAAGTTATTTAAATTATATGTATGTTTTTTAGGTTTCCGTTTTTTGCTGTTCGGCTACGGCATATTGTTTCGTCAAGTCTATCTGTCTGTCTGTCTGCCCGTCCGTATGTCACACTCACTTTATTCTGTAACTATAAGCATCACACTGTTAAAAAATGTTAGGAAGATGTATCCTGTGTGTTAACCGCTTTACGATTCTTTTACAAAAAATAAAAAATAATGATATTTAAGGGGGGGGGGGGGGGGGGGGGTTAGCTCCCATACATGAAACTAAAACCGAAAACGTCTATACTCAACTAAAAGTGTAGTGTAGCTATAGATTTGAATTTGGTAGTAAAATAATAACATTTTAAAAGGTAATTTTAATAAAAATACAATCCTTATGCAAAAACTAAAATATTACCGGCATAAAATGCAGATATATTTGTAGACTGTAATCCATCCAAACGAAATGTAGGAACAGTGCCAAGAGTGGGAGAAAAATTAAATTCGGTCCATTGGGTAAAAGACAGCCATTTCATTTTGTCCGAAACGCTATGACCATACATTACTGGCGTTAATTGCATAAAACATTCCTTGCACCGAAAAGTTGGGAGACCTATTAAGCGTTGTCGTTGAATTTGTAGATTAATATTTGATGTAGAGCTTCTGTGTGGTCATGTTGTGCGTATGAATGAGAAAATACTGCCTTTGGCAGTATTTTGTTTAGTACTTTCTTGTGGCAAGCGGAAGCGGAACGCAACCTTGTAGCATGCAAGATACCAGTTGATAGTTGGGAAGATCGCGCATATCTCAGACCAGAATGGCGACGCACTGTCCTGTTGAAGACCTTGATGCAAAACTTCAAGTATGGAAGACACATCAAAAAAATATAACTAAACATATAACACCTACAATCCGCAGGGCAGCTTTAAAATAATGTTTGGTTTCGCTAGCCACATCAGAGCGTAACAGCAATAAAGAGCCAGATCACCAGATCATGAGTCCAGAAATCGCCACAACATCCTGTATACCTTAAGGTTTAGGCTGCCTTCAAAGTGATACCTTCTGGGTAAGTATAGGTTTTTAAGTACCTAAACTTTATCATTACATCTGTCACTTTTGTAATATTTAGAACTAGTTTGCAAGAATAAATGATTAAATGAATAAATACGTTTCAAAAACTTAATTTCATTTCAATTATCATTCAAGTCGTTGAAGCCATCATACCCATACTTCCTTAGCACGTTGCTCCGCCGTATTTCTCCGGAATGTACGGTCCCGGAAGGTAACACAGCTATTTTCATTATCTACGGTCTTTCGGCTAACTAAATTAGATCCCTTTTGTGTTCGCTGCCTAATTAAAGTTGCCCTTCGTCTAATTTTCGGGGAAATTATGAAAACTTCCAATTAAAAGCTCGAGGACCCTCGCAAATAAAGTCTTTGTGTAAGGACCTCCCGCTTTTTATGTGTCGTTAATAGAACGAATTGTTTGCAGGTTTAATGACATAGCTCTAGATTTAGTTCAACTTCTATGATAATGAGTTTAGCTTCCTTGTTAATTCATGTCATTATTTTATTCTTTGTCATGGACAAAATCAAGTACAAATGGCGGATTTAATGCTTAAAGCATTCTTTACCAGCCAACTATTGGATAAAGCAGAAACAATTGAGGCGGCATAAAATAACACAAAAAAGTAACAAATTAACATATTACTATAATCAATGGATACTGAAAATACTTCACCTCACCAATTTTGCTATATAAATTCTGCTGGTTTAATTATAAGCTCCGTGGTTTCAAAGTCATTGTATACGTAAAAAATGTGTCCGACTCAATTTTAGTCAATTTTAGACACCACAACATAACTGGTTCTGGTTAGGTTTATTTTAATTTGATGCATCAAAACTTGATAAGTGCATTGCGGCTTACGTTCAATCAAAGCCATGTTGACGAAATGCAAACAAATTGTCAATATCTGTCAAGAGTCAAGACTACGTTCGTCGCTGTGAACTATAAATCTGGAATATTATGCCATCAGTCACGTCGTGTTCTGATGTTGCCAGCTTTAGATAAACGGCTCCGAGATGTGACGCGTGGATAGATATCCTTAATAAATTACGAAATACGAGATAGATAGTGTCGCTAAACTACTGTAATAAGCTGTTATTACACTTTTAGATGCAATGAGGTCTAAGCCATTAACCTTTTTTACCCTCAAGCGTGCCAAAGCTGTTTCAATCTTCTTGTTTGATATAAAAGGTTCTAAGTTTTAGTACTTACGAATTACGAAATTCATGGTTCTGGAGGCTTTCTTCTTTTTAGGGTTCCAAAGCCGAATGACAAAAAACGGAACCCTAATAGTTTCGTCAAGTCTGTCTGTATATCAGTCCGTCCGTATTTCACAGCCACTATATTTTGTTACTATAAGCATCACATAGTTGAAATTTGGTAGAAAGATGTATCCTGTTAACCGCATTTACATTGATCTGATCCCAAAGTAAGTAGCGAATGCACGAGTGTTATGGATGGTATGTTATAGATGGTGATTTCTATATCTGACTCGACCGGGAATCGAACACGAGAGCTCGGAGCGGTGACGCCTTGAAACCCAGCGTGCTTAGCCACTACACTACGAAGGTGTCAGTGCCGTCAATGTGTCTTAAACCTTTTCCCATAAGTTCCAATACATTTTAATTACCTTTTAAAAGACACTACAATCACAAGAGTGACAAGCATAAGAGATCTTGGGGTCACCTTCGACAGTAAACTGTTATTTGATGAGCATATTGACTCGATAATTAAAAAGGCCTCCAAGGCACTGGGCTTTGTACTTCGGCTTTCTGTAGAGTTTACTAACGTGAAAACTTTTAAAATTCTTTATTGTGCATTTGTACGCAGTCACCTTGAGTACGCATCACAAGTCTGGAACCCTAATTATAACATTTATATTTCGAGATTGGAAAGCATTCAAAATCGTTTTCTCAGATTCATTCAATATAGAACAGGCAAACACGACATCGACTACTTGTCGCGATGCAGGAGACATCACATGCTACCTTTATACAAGCGCAGAGAGATAGCAGATTTGTCTTATATTCACAAGATCGCTGGTGGTTTGATAGACTGTCCAGAGCTGTTAAGCAAGCTGTGCATTTGCACACCAAGGAAACCTCTGAGGAATCCCAACCTTTTACACGTCCCTATAGTTAACACAAATTACAGGCGGAATTCTTATTTACTTAGAGCAGCTAATTTATTTAACGAATGTCAGAACGTTTACGGCTTTGATTTGTTTTTTACAAGTGTAAATCAGGTTAAGAAACAATTATCTAACGACTTTTTTTTCTGAATGTTGAACTTGCTTTTGCTTTTGTGAATTAGTTTTTATTAATTTAAGCGACAAATTGTTGATTTGCTAGCGTTTCTTACTTTAACATTTTTGTTCTATCAGTGGAGACATGTAAATGGCCTTCTTATTATTTATAGTTTTTAAGCAATCTTGTTCTAGCTGTAAGTCTTCCAAAAATTGTAAAATAAAATAAAAAATAAAATAAAATAAGTTTTAAAGTTACGACATTTTTTTGTCTATTGTACGTGTACGTACGTTCTTAACTGACCCACATTTTATTTTCACTCGCAGTTAATGTTAAACCATCCCCTAAGAGCCATTTACATTTAACAAAGAACGGGAGGACATTGAGAACATGTAATTGATAGCCTCAAGAGTCGCCGTTAGTCCTCCATTTTAATTCATTTGCACTCATAAAAAAGAATGGAGCAATTTATAGAATTTACTCACGTGTTGAAATGTATTAAGGGGATGATGGCTCGACTATCATACCTTAATGTAATATTGTGTTCTAAGAGCCATTTACATTTAACAAAGAACGGGAGGACATTGAGAACATGTAATTGATAGCCTCAAGAGTCGCCGTTAGTCCTCCCTTTTAATTCATTTGCACTCATAAAAAAGAATGGAGCAATTTATAGAATTTACTCACGTGTTGAAATGTATTAAGGGGATGATGGCTCGACTATCATACCTTAATGTAATATTGTGTTTAACTGTTTAGCAAAATCTGAAGGCAAGCAAATTTGAGTTCTGTTATGTTTTTCAAAATTGCATTTCTACAATCCATCGTTTGGTATTTTTGCAATACATTACAAATAACTTAAAATGACAATGTTTTACTGTTGTACTTTCAATAAATCTACTTATTACAGAGGTACACATTGCACAAGTTTGGTATTAAAATTATCTTGAGCCGCTTGAGGAATAGTAATGCCGTAATTAAGATTGTGGATCAAAGGAACGTCTATTTCCGAGGTTCCTTCACGTAAGGTCAGACTACGTGCACCTATTAATTAATTTTGTCATCTTGAATGAATGGTAATCATAGGTTAACAACCAACATTAAAGGATTAAAAATGTACTAGCGGTTTCCTGCGGCTTCTCCTGCGTCGGTGTCGGCGGATCTATCTCTAAAAATATCACTATCATTGATAGCCTTTATATTATGCTGATGTATAAGCTTTGTTATTGTAACGTTTCATCAAAATCCATCCAGTAGTTTTTGCGTGAAATAGTTACAGTAACAAAATTTTGTACTCCCTAATTTTGCCTTCATAATATTAGTGTGATAAGTGTAATAGACGTTTACATAGTTTAAAAAAGATAAGATTAACGCTTCCAATTTCTTTCAATATGTTATAGTCTCTCTGGTGTTGATGACCTTATCTCATTTCGATATAATAATAATAAAATAAATGTGCACCAAACAACACACATATTTTCGTGGTTTCGAAGTAAGGAATGTTCTTCTTTGTGTCACGAATACCAGACATAATGACGGGGGCGTCTCCTATAACCATCCATGATTTTTATTTATTTATTTTTTTTAATTTATTTATTTTATTAGGTCTACCAACAGTTTCATGCATCGATACAAGTCTTAATCTACAAATACATTATTTCTAAAAAGAACTAAATACAGAAACTTTTTACTGGTAAACACCACATGAAATATCTAACATATTAACAGACTTAATTATATTATTATATATGTATATGTGAATTTAATTTTAGTTATTCTAAATTTTTAAGCACTGTTCTTGTAATTTTTTGAATCGTATCATTGAACATATCAATATGCCCGCTGTGCTGATTCACTATTCTGCAAAGCCGGGGTATAACAGAGTTAGCACCTAAAACAGTACGGCGAAGTGGAGGGCATAGAGGTGCAATGGGATGACGCGGGTTGCGTCGAGGCACTCTTAAGCAGATTTGGTTCAAAAGTTCAGAGCAATCTATTTTACTATTAACTACTTTATGCATAAATTTAATGTCTAATAATTCAAATCGTTTACTTAACGGTAACATTGAAAAGTGGTGTAGTCTATCAAGATATGGTCGTTTTTTTTTTAGATAACCCGATAGAGTAATCCAGGTGCCAAGTAAACCTTTTCTGAATCCGCTCTAGCCGTAACATATGTACCGCGTAATGCGGACGCCATACTATGCTACCATATTCCAGTATAGTACGCACTAAACAATTGTATAAAAGTATTTTTGTTTTAGGTTTTTTGAATAATTTCGTATTTCTAATTATAAAGCCCAGCATTTTATATGCTTTTTTTACAATGCTATCTATATGTGGAACAAATGTTATTTTTTTTTTATTGATTTAGGTACAAATGTTCGTGCTCATCACACAATTATTTTCCCCTTATAGGATTTGAATCCGCGACGGCTCGCACATTAGTCAGGAGCTCTAACCAATACACCAAACGCGTCCACAAACACTCGTATCAACAAATATTCATTCTTTCTGGCAGTAGTATCAAAACTTGCATCTGCAGTAGTATCAAAACATCCTGACCTCATATCGAAAACTTTGTGATGTTGATCTAAAATTGACTAGCTTTTTTACAAAGCCGTCAAGACATTATGGTAACGCAGATCATATAACCCCAACAGCTCTCGACTCCGAAGGCCGCTCGAAGCTGTCAACTGCAGATGCCACGATAAATGGAAGGTCAGGAAGATTATGCCTCGGCTCAAGATTGATGCGAGTTTATATAAACACTTCCGATTGTGTTTATTTACTATTTTAAATGCCATTTGCGATTCATATGGTGATTTTAAGTGTCCAATCAATCACTCGTTTCAAATTTTTTAAACTGGGTTGGAAAAGATGTTAACTTTTCTTGTACATTTTTACCGACTTCAAAAAACGAGGTTATCAATCCGAGTATGTGATGATATCTTCAAAATTGGATAGTTTTAGTATAAATAGCCTTAAATAGCCTTTGGAATAAGTAATTCAATATTTTCTGGTAGTTAATTGAATTTTTTTATACATTTCTCAGAAAAATAATTGCCATTTCTACATATTCAAATTATCATCAGTGGAAAAATATTTATGAAATAAGTTTTTTAAGTGAATAACAAATAAGTTCCACCAATTTAATTATATTTGTTATACCTTATTTGTCTCTTCACGACTATTTTGGTATTTAAAAACAATATATTGTTTTCGTTGATAAGTCTGAGCAATGTGATTCTTCATTAATTAAATTCATTGGAAAACAAATTCCGAGCAAATGACAAAGCTTTGAAGAACTCTAGCATACACTATTGATCATTTCCCGTAAGCCATCTTCAAACTGAACACCGGCGTCATTCGATGTACTTCCATTTACAACTTCCCGATGATATACGGAAGGGATAATACGGTGCCCATTCGGTGACATATTTGCCACTTCATCTCTTCGAAGACGTCTTGAATGGAGTTTGCGGTTGATGCATCGTCCATGAATAGAACAGGCTTACATTGGCTAGGGTTCTTGAGAAATTTATCTGCTTTGGAGAACTGCATCCTTATCGGGAAAATGTGTGCGATATTTTCTCCGGTGTATTGGAAGAGGCTTGGAGTAATGATTGTGTTATGTGAATAAATTATTTGATACACTTAAGTCTAGTTTCACAATATTATTTATAGCATGCAAAATTTTCTTATGAACCAATTCCTACGTGATTGGTCTCCATTCTACTTTCTGATCCTGCATTTACTTTATACACTAGCGGACCTAGCAAACGTTGTTTCGCCCCCGGTCCCGTTCCGCCCCAGCCCCGATAAGAAAGTAGCTATTCCTACGTTTTATAATTTTTATAAGATCATTTTCCTAACAATTACAAACACTCCAAAAAAAGAATAGGCAAAATCGGTCTAACCGTTGACACGTGATGGCGTGTCCAAGGGAAACATGAACTCATTTTTATATATAGAGATTTGGGTAGCTAATTTCGCTCTTTCAGAAAATTGGCAAAATGCGGATCCGTATACCCTGACAGAAGACCCAACAATAAATAAACATGTTTGCTTATTACCTTTATTGGTAACGTAATTTGTCCTTTACTCGCTCCAGCCAAAACTTAGTTGTGCCATTTGTTAGTGTGCCAAGTCAAAAGCGTGGGCATATTTTATCCTAAAAATCGTGCGGTAAATTATTATAGTCTATTATTATTATAGTTTTTTACTATAAAGGTGACAAAATATTTTTAAAATTTTCTAAATATTATTAAAATTCGGGTGTCGATTGTACATGTTGTTAATGCTGTTTCCTTTTTTTCAATGATGCGTCTGTTTTATTGTAATGGCGTTTCAATGAAACGCTTGTGGAGCCAACTATATACATGTTTGTTTTGTCTTTGCTTATATGGCTAGTTAACCTAACCTAACATTATTATAGAAAACCAGGTGATCGATGTCAAATATCAGCTTAGCTTGAAATAATTAAAAAATAAATAAATAAATGTATCTCGTGTTTGTAATACAAAATTCCTATGAGATATGGATAAGCATAAAATGCAGAAGCTGGTAGAACTAAATAATGCGGAAGTCTTATCGGCTTTCGTAATTAATATGGAGTTGGGCGCATCTGCATAATCTTCTAAGCTCACTTGTTTATCTAACAGTTCAAAACTTCAGCATCTCGGGGAATCTAGTCACTTGAGACGAGGCAAATTCTTTGCTTGATTAGATTTCGAAATAAATGGTTCTTCGCGCCGTCATCTAACTAAAGCTATTTTCGAATGCAATTTGTAAGATAGTGTATTTTGTTATAATGGGATTGTTTAAAAGTTAGTTGGTTATCTGCTGCACCTTGACAAAAATACAAGTATAGATCTTTGTAATGTAGCGGATATGTCATCGTTCAGATCTAATTATAAAAGGTTGGTAAAGTTCATGTCAAAGAAACGTTTCTTAAAAGATTACTCGTAATACATTTTCCAATTCGTATAAGTTTATCTCTTAATACACACATCGGGAAGCTGTTTACGAATTGCCAGTTTCTTTATTTCTGACGATAAACTCCCGTTTATTCCGCGTCCCCTTATCCTATTTGCGGACAATTTGTCACCGGCTATTCTGCCGCAGAACTCTTCGAAGGTGGCCATTTGTTTTCCCATTCAGAAACCAACTACCTATCTCAGTCTTTTTCAAATTGCAATCGGTAGAAATGATAAGAAAGTTTTTTTAAAAGCTCCGCAGCAAGCGCGTACTGTAGCTGACAGCGATGACGAAAATTCATCTCGGTGACGCTTGACGGTGGGTGTGATAATATAGATAATAAAGAATAAATGGTGGACACCATTATACTTGCAAGCGCTTCACATATTATTTTCCCGATTATGGCAAAGCAACAATGAAAGGTTTTATCATTTTAGCAGATGAATGTGGATAAAAGTAAGTTCCACAATTGCGGCTAAACTACTGAGCTGATTATGTTTAATGAGGCATCAATCAATTCTTTATAAAATCCGAGTAACATATACCTTTTGTTATAAAAGCGACATGGTGAATGCTACAATATATTAAAAATATTGCAGCCATAATTAAAGGGATATCAAATGAAAGCCATAATTAAAGGGATATCGAATCAGAAATGAGGAGATACGTAGAAGAACTAAGGTAACGGACATAGCCTTGAGAATCAGTAAGCTCAAGTGGCAATGGGCAGGGCACATAGCGCGAAGAACTGATGGCCGTTGGGGCAGGAAAGTTCTAGATTGGAGACCCTTCGACCAGAGACGCAGCGTGGGACGTCCACCAACAAGATGGACAGACGACCTTATAAAGATCGCAGGATCAAACTGGATGCAGACTGCTAGTGATCGGCCGCTGTGGAAAGCCGTGGGGGAGGCCTATGTTCAGCAGTGGACGTCCTATGGCTGATAATGATAATGATGATGAAATGAAAGATGTCAAAATTTTAGCATAAAAAAAGATTATTCGTCGTCAGCTTACATTGTTCTAACTTATTATTCAGACCATACTCACATTATTGCAATAATTTTGAGTTAGGTAATACGCCTCTCAGTTTTTATAAGCTACTCGTAGGTACATTAAGTTAATGATGCGGTGACGTGGGCTTGCTTGGAACGCTCGAATTATTAGAGCTAATTTGGGAAGATATGACGTCATAGGACGAGAATAGACCTGCCTTCTCAATATCAGGAAAATATAAAAAGGTTTAGCGATCCTGGTTATTACATAGTATTGCTTGTGCGGTGTAACGAAAATAATAATATTTAAGGTTTCACATGGAATCATGTGGTTTTGCAGTGGAATGATATAGAAGAGTTAGTAAGTGATGAACCTTCTTTAGTATCTTAAAGTATTTTCGAGATTTTTGAATTTTAAGTCTATCTACTTTTCAGGTTGATAAGAATGAAAATTTTATTTACTTACAATGCAAATTGTACGAATCCCCAAAATATCTCGGTAAAATGCATGCAGAATTCCAGCATGTCTCGCTACATTAGGCACGACGTGGATTCAGTAAATGTAAAATATCCGAACGTCGCAACTTCATTTTTCTACGGAGCAGTTTCAAATTTTCAAATGCTTGGCGAATGCTGGTGAAGTCATACATGAAGACAAAATGCGCTTGCGAGATTGAATCTCAGCTGGTATACGACAGCTTGGATTATAGACGCCGATTGAACAATAGATAGAAGGCACAAAAATATTAAACTAAAAAGCTAAGTCTTCAAATTTCAACTTACATTCAATTCACAATAATTCTTAGTTACATTAGAGAACATTCACAGTACTGCCAAACAAGACAAGTTTGATACCGAGCGAAGAAATAAGCAAATTACACTTTCGCATTCATAGGCGCTGACGCACTCATCTCATCCAAACTTAATCGTCATGATCCTTGTTCTAGTAAATATTTTAAAGGTTTCAGGAGACCTTTCATCCGCGACATTAATAAACCATTGACATATCGGATACTGATGAGTGCGAAATTTTGCGCTAGATCTACGCTTTGTTTTGCAATAATATGAACTCTATAAATAAAGTAGAAAAGAAAAAAACGTTTATTAGTTGAAATCACATACATGTATTGTAGCCTTTGAACTAGCTCGGACAATGGAAACGTTTGTTGGGAGCAGTGAAACGTGGCCATGGTATCTCGGGCTCCATCAAAGTATGTCTAGATTTATACAAAGAATTTGAAAACTCGGAGCGAGTCCCTTATCTTGGCACTTGCAACGAAGTTTGATATCAGGAAATCAAAAAACTTACTGGAGCTGTTTAATTCACAGCCTCCTAAGTAGAGGTATTCTCGACATAACAGAGGTTATATAGGTTAAATAGAGGTTATAAACAAGTTAGTGATCGGTCGCTTTGGAAAACAGCGGGGGAGGCTTATGTTTAACAGTGGACGTCCTTCGGCTGATAATGATGATGATTATATTGGATCGATAGTTTAAAAAACACCTAGATGCATCCATAATAGTTACTCACATCAGATTATACATTTCTGTTGCATAATTACCTTTATAATAACTTTGTTAGATCCGCAGTATTTAGTTAAATAGAGGAAGTCATTCTGCTGGACATCAATCAATGTTGAAATCAATTAATTTAGGAGCTATGTCCAAATGCATTAGGTTTTATATATCTTTGATCTAACATCAGTAGGAACACATGGCGAATAAAACGCATCGTCAGTCCGCTTTACATAAAGTGCTCTCGATTTTCCACTCAGAATTTTCAGCTGCTCCACTTAAAGCGCTAGATGGCGCTTGTGTAGCATCTATTGGTACGTGATACAACAAGAGGCGAGGCACTCAATAAGTCACGTATGAGCTGTTTCGCACACCAGTTCCTTTGCACCACGACATTGACGGAATATATATTTATTTGCGATGAGCAAGCAAGAATATATTGTGTGGTGTGGCACTGCCGAATGTTGTAAAAAGCGCCTTTTGTGTGACTCCTGGCTTTGAGAAACGTAACAGAATAAAAAACCACCATCTTTTTTAGAACTAAATAGTCGGTGTACCCGTGCTTGTACGATTTTCACTCATCTATAGCAAATATTTTTTAATTTCTTCTGTTCGGAAAATTGAACTTCCATGTGAAGATGGACGGGTGGAAAATAGCTTTTCCATCCCTAGGGTGGAAATTAATTTAGTTTTAATTGCTACGATCAGACATGAAGCTAAAGGTAATTGAGTCACATTATATTATTAAAATAAACTAGCTTTTCATATTTTTAAGATTAGCTAAACATTAAAAGCGTGTTTATTATGGTCACTGATTTGAAAAATGTGGTTTATTTTTTTACAATTTAAAATCTAAAAATATATTTCGGTTGCCCGCCTTACATAGTGTCACTTTTTTTTTTCATTTTAAATTGTTACATTTTGTTTGTCTTTGACGATATTTTTTTTAGGTTGGTCGATTATTGCAAAGATTATTAAGCAGGCGGAGGCGACTTGCCGCCATTTTTGTTGTTCATTAATCTTCTTACTCACTCCCACCTTTAGCTGTCATTCATAGCGCTATCTCATGCATGAGGCAAAATTGAACCTGGAATTTGACATAATCTGTGGTAGTTTTGGTGACAAGTAACTTTGTTTTCGCAAGGTTGCGTTCTTCTATTAATTATTGTCTGTGAGAAAAAATCGATCGATGTTTTTAACAATGATTTGAAATATTTGATATCGTCCGCGTTTTATGTAGTACTATGTTGTCTTCCGTGCCTTTACTGTCCTTCTAATCTTGTGTTTTATGTATAACGCCAGTAAACAAACTGATATGTGATGTAAAAACTTGAGATTTCATCAAAAAAAAAAAATCAAAAAAAATATTTATTCAATTTAGGACACAATATGCCACTTATTCATCAATACGCCATCACAATATGCCATCTCTCGCCAAACAACATAATATCTAAATAAATTTATTTATTTTTCCTCACAGTCGAAATGAAAAATAGTACGTATAACTCGGGTGAAAGCATCCGTTTCACTCTCGAATTATTAGCACTCTCACTCCGTTCGAGCGCCAAGAACTTCTCGAGTGGAATGGGTCACTTTCTCCCCTTGTAAAACAATCTACTATTGCTAGTTATGATTTATGATAAGTCCTATATCTTTACCGCGTAATAAACGACGTTTACACACTACCATACCAACTCCTAAACTATCCAACACACATTAAGTGACTACTCTGTTAAGAGAAACAGAACCATTTTACATTTTCCTCAATACCGTACGAACTAAAGCGTCAGTAATGAGGTTGATTGTCAGCTCTAAAGAGATTGCCTTTCAGCCGAACTGCATCGTCAAGTATCGAAGCATCGAGTTGGCCTCTCGATCACGTATGCCGTGCTATCAAGTCATTTGATAACCGTTTGAATCGATTAAAAGCGAGAGGTGAGCCGTTAATTAGTTAGATAAAGAGTCGAATTGGTGGCGTTTAAACCAAAAACACTGGAAGCGGTAGTGTTTACGAAAACTAGTTTTTGTAGCCAGTTACTTTATGAATAAAAATAAATACTAATATATATATTGGACACCAATCACATACATTGTTCAGATCCCATAGTAAGTCGCTAATGCACTTGTGTTATAGAAATTCATAACAACGGTGGTACTACAACACCCAGATCCGAGACAATGACAGATAGTTCTGATTTTTACATTAACTCGTCCGGGAATCGAACCCTTGGAGCGGCAACGCTTTGAAACCCAGCGTGCTTAGTCGTCAGAGATTTATGCAAAAATTGGCACAACTTTGACAGTGTTTGTATTCAGTGTTAAAAATGAAGAGTTACAAACTAAAATCATGAAACTATGAAGGAACTAAAAACAGATTATTACCTCTTAAATTTCTGCGCAACCCACACTCAGTAATATATGTGATTGCTGTGACCATACAAGTAAGTTTGTTAGTTTCGTTACTGCCACGCAATCCACAAAGTTTGTTTGACGACACGAAACAAAGAAAGTTTCGATTGTGGCTAAGTAAACCGGTATCCATACGTTGATATAAGATTGAAATTGAAATTGAAAGTGTTATTTATTCGTCATCATAGGTATTTAAGATAGTTGATACATTTACCTTAAAGGTATACGAATTCTCATTAAATATATTTTATATAAACCAAGTCAAACTAATTATACAAAAACAATGTCATCTAAACTAAATTAAATATTTAGATACAGTCAAAATAAAAAAATATGTCAATTAAATTTCCAATAACAAAACAAACAGTTACATAAATACAGCATATCAAAAGATAATCAAAACAATCATTTAAATAGTCATCAATTTTATAGTAACTCTTTTCTTCCAAAAAATGAATTAATGTCCTTTTGAACATTTTGTCTTCAAGCTCCTGTATGTACTGTGGAAGCTTGTTGATTTCTTTGGTGCCATACCTATTAAACTCTTTCTCATAAGGGCTGTCTTAAATATGCTAATTGCAATCTAGGTTTTCTAGGCCGAACGATGAGCCAATATCGGTTTTTCTCTTTTAAATTTGTCCGGATTATGTTTGACAAAGAGGCATGTTTCTAAAAATATATAAACAAGGGAAAGTTAATAGTTTAAATTTTTTAACAAACATTTGTCCGAAGGTTTTTTTGACAATTTTTTTTTTCTTCCAGATGATCAGATGATCTAAAATGATAATCCAAGGCTTTGGTCTCACGTTTCCTACTTTGTGTATGAAAATAATGAACAAAACAAAGTAATATTGTTTAACAAAATATGATACCTACGCATAATTTGAACGCATCTTCAAAGTAGCTTGATCAGTCCTCAGTTTAGTTAATAACAATTAAGTGGATAGGTTTCATGTGGCCAAACTCGTCAGTGGAATAAGTTTAAAATAAAATTACTCGGATCTTGAGTAGGATCTTTAAGCAATCTGCATTGGTGAAACTAACCTAACACAACTTTTAATGGTTAGTGATGGTGGATGTAATGAAGTATTGTAATTACAACCAATTTACATAAATAAATAAATATTGGACACCAATTACATACATTGCTCTGATCCCAAAGTAAGTAGCTAATGCACTTGTGTTATGGAAATCAGACACAACGGGGTGGTACCACAACACCCAGACCCGAGACAACATAGAAAATTATGATTATCTACATTGACCCGACCGGGAATCGAACCCCTCGGAGCGGCAACGCCTTGAAACCCAGCGTGCTAGCCACTAAACCTCGGAGGTCGTCAAACATGCCAGCACACATGTAAACAGCCACATGTTTAACAATTATTAAATAACAAAATAAATAACGTAGTCACGATCGGATACGACCGGCCACGGCGGTAACTCTATTGAGGTTGGCAATCGGCGCGGGATATTGCTTATACTCGTACTTAGTAGTACTTAATTGTGTACGCAACACACAAGAGCACTTTCTGTTTCTTCACTCTCATTTTTCGTTGAAGGGGCAGATTTTACATGACCGGTGATGACCAGACACGGTTACTAATTAATACATAATTGACAATACAGTCAAAATTAAAATCCAAGTGACGAACCAAAAAGTTATCTTAGTAACAAATAAGCGTCTAAAAAGTTGAAAAACACATTTCCTTGGACATTGTATAAACAAAGTTGTTGTGACACTATGATGGATGGACCCCTTGTTAATGCCACTCGTCTCCGATCCTATACAAATTGGGGAATTGCCGTGTAAATTGTTTTTCCAATCTATTTTTCCCTGTCGGTGAACTTTTGTAAAATTATCGGAACAAAAGAATTGGAATCTATATTCCTGCATTTGCTTGTAGAAGTTTTTGACGCTCGTAATTTTCGTAATTTTGTTGAAAGCACATACTGTATTGAATAATGTATGATATTGTAACTTATTTTATTCATAATACTACTATTCCAATGTCCTGAAATGTATCTGTAACCTGAAGCAAGTATTATATTTTCGTTTTCAAGACTTAAGCTGCTTCCACTGAGCAATTTAGATTGGTTTCAATTTATGTTGTAAATAAAAAAATCTTAAAGAACCTTCAGATTATACACTTGAGGATATAATTACTTCATTTCTGAAATAATCGGATCAGAATTAAAACGTAAGCGTAACAAATACATTCCGTTGATACTTTCATTTCAAGCGTCTTAAAAACTTATCTTTCCACTTTTTCTTTCCTTCTTTATGCTACATTTTCTTTCACATTATCCACCCTCAAGGTCCCAAAATTGTTCGCCGTTTCCATGTCTTTGCGTTTGCTGGAAAAATAGTAATTGGATACCTCGATCATATTTTTCTTGATTTTTTTTTCGTAGATTGCTTCTGGGTGAGGTTTGGCAAAGTTCCACGCTGCAAAACAGTCACAGTCCTAAATTGTGTAGCTCAAGTTCCTTGGCGAAAACAATGCTATGCTTACTTTTATCTCGATCTTAACGAACAACTTTTATTGGAAGTGCTGGCCTAGTCGGAAGTAACAGGATTGTAGAAAAGCTTGAATCAGCCTCTTAAAATCAGGTACTCTTTTTACTAACTTCCAAAAAATTCCGACTTCAAAAAAAGGAGGCATCATTTTAACCTGTATATATGTGATATCGTCAGAATCGGATACAATTTTAGTATGTTGATCTATTACGGCTTCTTAACTAATGCGCAAAATTCCGTAACATAGAAAGTGTTTGTACGTTTGCATGTTTGTCTCAGGATTTGGCAAAAACAAAAAGTCGTATTGAAATGATTCTGATTTTAGTTGCATGATGTCAAGCTTACCTGCACCAACAGTCTACACACATCATGCACAGATTCCAAAAAAAATTTGTTCTTTTCTAAATAGAAGACGTATGTATTATTTTGACAACCTTCGTGGTGTTTTGGCTAAGCACGCAAGGCGTCGCAGCTCCAAGGTTCCGGGTTCGATTCCCGAACGGTTCAATATTATATTACTTATCCTGACAATATTGATTTCTCTAAGAATCAATAAATAAATAAATATCCTTGGTCATTCCCACACATCGCCATCTAGTCCCAAAGTAAGCTACTTAAAGCTTGTGTTATGGGTGCCAGACAACGAATATAATACTTAAATACTTTTTGTTTGTAAATACATACATGATATACATAGAAAACACCCAGACCAATACAAACAGACATGTTCATGTACACAAATGTTTGTATTGTGCGGGGATCGTACCCGCAACCCGCTGCGTAGTAGGCGATTTCTCGACCACTACACCAGACGGGTCGTCAATATCTTCTATATTGTCTCGGGTTTGGGTTTATGATTTTTTTATTTGCTATTAACTTTATTTATTTCGACATAATTAAGTCTTTTTACTTTATTAATAACAAACAAGAAAAAATAAAACTAATACTTGCAACATAAAAAAAACCTAAAGACTACCTATTCAAAACGAAACCATTTCCTTAAAGCAAGGAGGCTATGTTTTTTGGTACCACCGTTGTCTGATTTCTATAACACAAGTGCAATAGCTACTTACTATTTTGCGATCAGAGCAATGTATGTAATTTGTGTCCAATTTTAAGCTTTTAGTCAGTTTTCTAAAGGCGGTAATTTTTTTATAAAAAAAATTTTTAGCTTTTACTAACACTGTAAGTGACTAGGCCACAATCGCACCAGATAGATGCTAAGTGACGTAATAATATAGTATCGTACCCTATGTTGACTTGAAAATGTTTAAATTGAAGAGTTTTTTATATTACCCAATAAAAAACTGGCTGTTTTGTTAATAATCGGCTCTAATTTATACTTGGACTGACAGATAATTTAAAAATAGTGTTGTTCCTCAGTAATCGGAAAAATCTATTAGTACTCAATTGATGTTTTAATCGATTATAAAATTTGAAATGTTGTGGTTTGAATTTGTGTTGCGCAGAAGTTTATATAACATGAAATATTATAATAGTGTTATTACAAACATCTACAAAAATAAATATATTAAAAATAAACATTTAAAAAATGATGTTTGCTACTAATACCAATTCGATTGCGAGTTTAACCGTTTAACGGAAATAAATCAAGTAAAATACCTACACGTAAAAGAAACTATCCCACAAACAAAATCTAAATACATAGAAATCGTGACCTGAGAATTGCTCCCCTGGTCTATCTAATTCAAAATCAGAGTATAAATACTCGTAGTATGAAACGTCATTTCAACCGGGTGTTGTCGCGTTGACGAGTATTCGAATGCCATCCAATCAGCCGGCGGATATTGAGTTGAATCTAATAGCAGTTAGCACTGTTATCAGCCATTCAGCGTATGGCATTGTCATAGGTAAATACAAAGTCAGTTATACACCTACAATAAAACCCCGATAGTACGATTCCGTCGGGACACAACCAAAAACGCGTTATTAGCGAGAAAGCGTTATAGAACAAGGAAAACTTT
>CAWUPE010001056.1:0-27027 GCA_963924145.1 Pyrausta purpuralis | reverse complement strand
CACACGCACGCACACACGCACACACACACACACACACACGCACACACACACACACACACACACACACACACACACACACACACACACACACACACACACACACACACACACACACACACACACACACACACAAAATGATATGCTTTTGCTTAATCACCACACCAGACTAATTTCACAAAGAAGACAAAGAAGAGGGTACCCTTCTGAAACATGTTTTTTTTAATCTTAAAAGAAGCTGTACCAAAGCTTGTATGTAAATAAATAAATATCCTTTGGACATTCCCACACATCGCCATCTAGTCCCAAAGTAAGCTACTCAAAGCTTGTGTTATGGGTGCCAGACAACGGATATAATACTTAAATAATTTTCGTTTGTAAATACATACATGATATAATATACATAGAAAACACCAGACCAATACAAACAGACATGTTCATGCACACAAATGTTTGTATTGTGCGGGCATCGAACCCGCACCCGCTGCGTAGTAGGCGATTTCTCGACCACTACACCAGACGGGTCGTCGTAAATTTGGAATTACAATAAAGATTATTGTAGTTATTCTTGCATTAAAACTTACACGTATCCATTCGGAAAGCTATCCTCCTGACCTGTTTTTTAATACGCCATGTGTTTACGCTATGTATGAAATTCTTGGAATCCAAATTTGATATTCATAAAGCTAAAATAAGAAACCAAAAATTTGGGCACGGGCGGGACTTGAACCAGCAACCTTTTGGCTGACGCAATCGCAATCGTCACGAAATGACATATCCATAAGAGACCACAAATTTCGCAAGGTCGGACTGACAGCACGGTAGATCAAATTGGTAAGAGCGTTTGGCCCGGTCAGCCAAGAGGTTTGCGCACGGGCGGGACTTGCACCAGCTCAAGTCCCGCCCGTGCGCAAATTTTTGGTTCTTATTTCATCTTTATGAATCTAAAATATACACTGTGAGTGTTAAAAACATTCTAACCATTACATAGCGAAGCGTCATCAATTTCCAAGTTGAATTTATTCTGTAAAGAATAACTGCTTGGGCCCTCTGTTTCATAAACAGACGGCTAGATGGCGCTAAGCGTCACGCAATGACGTATCCATAAGAGACCACAAATTTAGCAAGGTCGGACTGACAGCACGGTAGCTCAATTGGTAAGAGCGTTTGGCCCGGTCAGCCAAGAGGTTGCTGGTTCAGTCCCGCCCGTGCGCAAATTTTGGTTTCTTATTTCATCTTTATGAATATAAAATATGACACTGAGTGTTAAAAAACATTCTAAACCATCCTAATTTGACCCACTTCGCGGTCTTCGATTAAGATGAAATTTTTCACACGCTCTGAGTTCTGAAAACAATACATGTCTAGCTAAGAAACATCAGTACAAATCCAATATGGCGGCCTCAGCAAGAGGCGGACAGGCTATTCGAAATGCACCCCCATGATATGGGTATCACTAAAAGGGTTTGCTGTCAGGAATACGGAAAAAATAGTCACGTCATTTCAATCCAAGATGGCGGATTAACTATTTGACATATACCCTCATGATATGTGTATTAAATAAAAGTGTTTGCTGAATGGGATACAAAAAATATAAAAAAGCGTGTTTTTTTAGTTTATTAACTGTTATAATTATTTTTTCATAATCTCACCTGCGCGGTGCAGGCCTGCGCGAACGCGTTTAGCGCGTTGGTGACGTGCAGCGTCTCGATGCGGCCGGCGAGCGCGCAGATGGCTTTCACGGCCTGGAACACGGCCTTGGGCGAGCACGCGCCCTCCGCGCCCGCCACGCCTGCCGCGCGGGATAGCTCGCCTTCCAGGGTCTCTGGTGATATAGGCAATTCGCTAGATCAACGTTAGATCGTGAGGCAGCGTGAAACTTCAACCTGTGACTGCTAGGTAATCTGGTTAAGAAAGCATATCAGTAGATATACAACGTTAGATCGTGAGGCAGCGTAAAACTTTCGACCTGGGACTGCGAGGCGAGCGCGCAGATGGCCTTCACGGCCTGGAACACGGCCTTGGGCGAGCACGCGCCCTCTGCGCCGGTCACGACTGCCGCGCTGGACAGCTCGCCTTCTAGGGTCTCTGGTTAAATAGGCAGCTCGGTAGATATACGTTAGATCGTGAGGCAGCGTGAAATATTCGACCAGTGACTGCTAGGCAAACTATAGTCTATTTTTTATGATGAGTGCGGAGACATTTCTTGATATGACTTATTCTTCCGTTTTACGCATACTACATTTCAAGAACGTAAATATTATAAATTAACATTTTAATGTTACTACCGAAATATAATAAGACAATGCCTTATTAAATAAAACATTTATTTTGATCCACCATGAAAGATTTGTAATTTTCTTTAATTGTAAAAAAAAACTAAAATTATGCATGGAACGAAACTTGATCTATAGTGATTGACGAAACCTAATCGGTTTAAAATCGTTTATGCCCGAATAATCGGTATGGCCGTAATAATCATTTACTATATTTATTTATGAAACCGCATGAAAAATATAATCGCTATCGATTAATAAGCTATATTTATTTGAATAAACGGCATCCTACTTGTTAATGTTTTACTATTGTTTTCTTACTTGTTTTCGAGAATATTATCTGCCAAAAAGATTAAAAATTATAAGCCTGGAAAAGGATTTAAATACTCGCAAAATATAAAACATTGAATTACAACGAAAAAAAGTAATTGACACTAATCGTACGCTTTGGCCAAAAAGTATCGGTTCAATTTTATTGGATCACATCACTAAAAATATCGAAATGTCACCGTCTCAGCGATCATCAAATAAATGGACTATACTTGATATTTCTTAATACACTAATCAATAATTCGGTGGAGTGATTTAAAGTTTACGTATTACCAGTTCCTGAGGAATAGAAAATAGCGATGTGACTATAAGGCCTTGATAGGCCTATTAGTTACTCACTCATTGACTATAATTACGTTCAGCATCAAATCATATTACTCATTTTGTTAAGTCATCTTCTGGGCTAGAGTGCGACATGGATCTTTTGGCCGACGGCGAAAATCAGGACTAACTAAACTCATTAAATCAAGGTAGATTTTTGTATTGGGTACCTACCCTGACTAATTGAATGCTAGCGTCATCTATCGGCCAGAAGATCCTTATCGCACTATACAGTGCGACTAGTACGACTTTTGCCCAACTGCAGTAATCAGATCTAACGCTGTCAAATTCTAACATGCGGTTGCCAGTACGAATGTAGCGAAATCTCCCCAATCCTACAAGAGATTTTCCGATTTTCCCTTTTGTCTTATTTCTGTACGTGTTTTGTGTAAACTATTAAAATGATTGTTTTATATACCGCAGAGCTAAACTCCTTAAATAATGTTATAATTTTTAATGTTTTGTTATTGTTAATACAATTGTTTTTCAATGACATAAATAAACATTTATAGTGTACAGGACGACTTTAAACGAATGCGCGAAATACCGTAATAATAATTAAATATTTTGTTTACAATACTTATACGATAGCTGTACGGAGCGCGGGCGCCGAAATACAATAGACAACTTTCGAAAAGCCGCAATCACCGCAGCCGAATTCAAGCCTCGCGCCCAATAGAATAAAGTCCACTTTCGCCTGACAGGAATCCCAGTAAACACGCGTCGCGTTCCAGACTCCGCCGTCAGTTGACCGCCGCAAATACACCGTATGTCTCTAAGATAAGGACTAATTTCGACTGGCAAAATAGAACCGCGAGCTATACCGAAACTTCTATCGCATCCCGAAGGACGCGGCGGCGCTCGAGTTTTCTAGAAAATAGTAGATAGACGTCGCACCGGGTATAAAAGCCGAGCGTTTATTCGGTTCTCTTATTCAGTTCTCATAGTTCAGTTCTCTAGATACTCAGCGAGCAACAACAAGCGAAGAAGAGCTAAAGGCGACTCCGGAATAATTTCGTACAGCCATAGAATAGTGAATATAGTATATCGACGACCTCTGCACCGAACAAGGACACCGATCGACCTTGACGTTTGGATACCGTACCGAATCGACTCCGCTGCTGTTCCACCGTAATCCGCTGCCGTTTATAGTACTTCCACTAGACGTAACAACGATCCACCCACCGTCTACGTGTGCTACGGATATTGCATACACCGCACACCGGAGCTACCCATCGACACCGTCCCAGCGCACCAATACAGTCCACGCCGTTACTCCGCATCACTCCGGCTTCCACTCCAATCCGTCCCACACATCTATATGTGTGTTGTATGTGATAGTACTATTACAATTATAATCATTACTGTTCCCATTGATCCCATTCGGACGGGCAAACAATATAAGGTAATAAATAAAAAACCCTAATAAATAAATAGACTCCCTGAATTGAAGATTTTCTTGCACTGGCTACCCTGATTGAATGCTAGTGCCCTCCTGTCAATGTCATCTATAGGCCAGAGGAACCTTGTCGCACCTAACTTTGCTGAGCCGAGTAGAGCGTCAGACGCGTGTCTCTTGCGTCGTCTCACTCACTCATACATATAACTCATTTTGTTAAGTCATCTTCTGGGCTAGCATTGCTAAGCCGAGTAGAGCGCCAGACATGTCTCTTGCGTCGTCTCACTATAAAAATATGTATTTAAAGATCATTTACCTAATAAAATAGAGAGGTTGTCAAACGACAGCATGGGCGTGGCGCCCTGCGTTGGCAACAAATCATCGAGCGTCAGATGCGCGTCCCTAGCGTCGTCTCGCTCACTCCTAGCGAGCGCCTCGTCCCGCCCCTCGTGCAGACACAGTCGCACGTCCTTCTCTAGCCTAACGCATTCGCGCACGTAATCGTATTCGCTGAGCGAACTGCCCGGGGTCAGGTACTCTTTTACTCCCCAAACCTGGGAATTGACCAAAAAAATATGATACAAGTTAAAATAAAGTTAACTGAGTTGCACATAGGCACAGGCATAAGTATTGGTATGAGCTTGGATTTTATATCATTCGGAATTAAGTATAAAATCGTGAATTCAAATAAAAATTAATTAATATTGGATACCAATAAATTGTCTTACATGTTTACAAAACTTACCCGTAACATATACCCAGACATGTCTTCTCTGATATCCTCCTCGAGAGAACAAACTACAGTTAATATCACATGTTCTACAGTTGATTCCACTGAAAAAAGAAAATCACTACATAAATCTAGATTTAATTACAGGTAGAAAGAAACCTAAAATCCATAATAACTGACATATTTTTCTCCGTTCATGTACGTCGTAGCGTTATGAAAGTATTGTACGAGGGTCAAACTAAAAGTTCTTAGAACTGGCCACTTATAAACAATATAATAAAGAAAATATTCTAAAATTTGAAAATAGAACTCTTTGCCAATATTACTGAGTATATATTTCATTCATTTGTCATTTGTTTTACGATTTGGCGGCAAATTGAAAATTGTCTGTGTCACGTCAACATGAATTTAACACGAGAAAATTTTCGTGCAATGATTTTTTATGACTTTCGATGTCATTCAAGTCAACAAGAAAGTTATGATAGACTACGATTGGCCTTTCACGATGAAGCCCCATCTCGTGCGACTGTTTACAACTGGTTTAATGAGTTTAAACGTGGTCGCACTAATCTCACTGATGATGTACGTGAGGGACGGCCTTCTACGGCGACGACTGTGACCTATCAGCAGATTCGGACAAGCTTAGGCATCTGTATGAGTCAAGTGCACAAAATCCTCCACGAACATTTAGCGGTCAGGAAGCTTTGCGCCCGGTGGATACCTCATAATTTGACTAAGGCTCAAAAACTCCATCGTGTGGATTGGTGCCGTAAAATGATTGAAAGATTTAACGGAGGTGACTCTAATGCTGTGTTCGACATACTAACAGGTGACGAAAGCTGGATTTACTGTTATGATCCTGAAACCAAAAGACAATCTGCTCAGTGGGTGTTTCCTTTCGAGGAGTTGCCAACTAAAGTGAAGAGAGATCGAAGTGCGGGGAAAAAAATGGTGGCCTCGTTCTTTGGAAGGATAGGTCATTTCGCAACAATTGTGTTAGAGGATCAAAAAACAGTTTCTGCAGAATGGTACACTACCAATTGTTTGCCACTTGTCTTGGAAAAAGTTCGAGAGAAACGACCTCGCAGTAGGATCCTCCTTCACCACGACAACGCCTCGTCGCACACCGCCAAGCGAACGATCGACTATTTGGCGACATCAAACGTTGAATTACTGGGTCACCCGCCGTATAGCCCCGACCTCGCGCCTTGTGATTTTTATTTATTTCCAAAAATTAAAGAAAAACTTAAAGGAAAGCGGTTTATGAATGCTGAAGAAGCGGTGGCTGCGTATCGCGATGCCATTGAAGAGACCCCTAAGGACGAGTGGGTAAAGTGCTTTTCCCGGTGGTTCCATCGCATGCAGCGGTGTATTGACGTCAATGGACAATATTTTGAAAAGATATAATAAAACTAATAACTGGCTAATGAAATCAGTTTTTGATTTTCTAAGAACTTTCAGTTTGACCCTCGTACGTAGCCTTTGAGATAACTTTCCTTAATAAATGAGCTATTTTTATCATTGATCTTCTCGTATGGAACTGACATCACGAACAAAATTCGTGCTTCATAAATTGACACTTGTTATCATATCAACTCATACAAAAGATTTGATATTCGAATGTCAAATTCACACTTTTTGGTTGGCATAGCTTCTCTGTACGTAGTAATAACAACTTACTGTCTCCAATACAGATTTTCGGAGAAAAAGACATCGAAAGACATCTGAGATCGGACAAAAAGTTTCTCAGATTAGCGGGTTCATACTAGCTTTACAGTTTAAAAATATTTGTATCTAAACTTATATTATAAAGCTGAAGAGTTTGTTTGTTCGAACGCGCTAATCTCAGGAACTACAGGACCGATTTGAAAAAAACCCGTTTGTTTTTGATAGCTTATTTATCGAGGAAGGCTTAAGGCTATAAAATATCATGCTGCGACGAGAAGGGAGGGAGCAAGCTCAAAACGTGCGGATTCAGTCGCGGGGGACCGCTACTTAAATAAATAAAACCCTTGTTGAGCATTTATGCACAACAACGAACTTTTCAATATGGGATTGTTTTAGTTAACCCGTTAGCCACTAGACGGCGTTGCTTAAATCAGGGCTTGGAAACCGGTATTTTTTCTGAACCGGTTTAACGAAAATATAGGTGGAACTTTTTGAAAAAGGTTAGGTTCCTTTGAACCGGTTCTTAAACCGGTTTGGAAAAATATGGGTATTTTTCATTAACCGGTTCAACTTATTGTTCAGGCAGGACAACCACCTCAACTTCGTTAAGATCTGCGGCTGCGGCGCATTTACGTTTGTTTTTATTCAATAAAACGTATATTGTTTATATATCCAATCAGATACGTACTGTGGTAATTTATCGACATATTTTTGAAAATGTTAATTATATTATAAAAACAATATAATGGCAAGAGGAATAATTCTCAAGAATCTGATTGTTAGTATAACCTCTTTCGAAGAATATTTGGTCAAAAAATAAGTTGCGTTGCGATCGTCGCAAGCGTCTGGGAATTAACCGGTTTATTTAGGTTCACAGTATTGCTCTTATTTGGTTATGCTCCGGAACGGAATTTTACGATAAAACCGGTTTAACCGTTATAATACCGGTAAATCTTGAACCGGTTTCAAGCCCTGGCTTTAATACCATATAAATGCACTCGATGCGATTGATCGAGTAAGTCTCGCTCCGACTCGCACAACGGCCTCAGGCACCTTCAAGCAGCTAAGCTATAGGTAATTCTACAAGCAGGAAAATTCAAAGTACAGATAAGAAAAACCATATAATTGTGTATACTAGTAACTCACCGTCAGACGTGAACGTAATCGGCTCATCGGAATGAGAGTGATGGACTAGAACCTTGATGCTCGTGTTGGGCGGGTAGCGGCCGCCCGACCTCGCTGCTATCACGTGACCCGGATTTGTCTTCGTATCGGAGTGAACGAATCTTTCTAAAAAATATAAGTACACATACAGGCTGTTGTTTTGGTCAGCGACTAAGAGGTGGCTGTACAAACGATACTGATGCCTAATATTTTATTCTGAAATGGAAAAAATCCACAAAATCAATTTTGATGCGATACAGCGATCGAGTCAAAACACCAGATAGCCTCTTCGTAGCGTACTAGCTACGGCATAAATTTTCGTAGATGCGTGGTAGCTACATGCGAGGATGGAAGTTTCCCCATTCGTTTTTAAGTTTTTTAGGATGTTGTGAAGAGGTTTTCTTTTATAAAACTAGCATATAATTTAAAGATTAAGAAAAAGCATAACTGGTATTATCATCCCTGAGTTGGATATCACTGACCACAACAACATCCTGTATGGATGAGCATTAGACCGGTGGACGGACAACAGCATATTAAATTACTTCACAGTGAGCCTAAAGTCGCGGCCTCAAATGCGACGAATAGTATCTCAGTCTACAAGAGGCTGTGGCCGATAGGACTTGACTTAAAAAGACATTAAAGCATCTTAATGCAATAGTGATAAGGGTGATTTCACAAACCAATACGCAGTTTGAGGTCTAAAAAGATGTTATAAAACATAAAGTGTACTTACTCCGTACGTCGAGAACCATCTTCAAAAAACCTCTATGTTCGCTATCGTAGTTTCTCGTTCTTACTTTGACTATACAATCATACAGCTTATTCTGAAAACAGTGTTAACGGTTTAGTATATATGGTAGACATAATCCTAGGTTATCCTAGAAAAACATTTAGCACTAAATTATTTTAATTAATACTTCAACAAGAACACGCATTGAAGCTAAAACATAGAAAGACGACAAAATCAATACTCACGGTAGTAGATCTCATATTCACATTTGGAGAACTGGTGACAGACTTAGGCGGAGGCGACGGTACTATGGTGCTCTCTCTCTTATTCACGGTCGCGTAGACGGGCGCATCTCGCATCTCTGTCTCTCCATAAAGAAAGTTCAACGGGTCGTATTCTTCGTACACACTGCTACCGCATTCGCTTGCGCCTGTATACTCTGGAATTAGTTAAAAAGGTATAATGGTATTATTATTTGGGCATTTTTGTAGTCACATCCAGGTAAATGAGACTGTACACAGACAAATTCTTATGGACTCGTGCCTGTCACAAAAAAGTCAGTAATTGTATTTAGCCTAAATATTTAAAATAAGAAATTATTGACAATTTATAGGGCGCCTTAAAAGTGATTCAATCAGACTTAGCTTATTATAGAATAGAATTTAATTCGAAATAAAAACTAACACTTAAGTTACTAGTTAAGAACTCACGATCAAAACAGATGAGCGAATCAAACATTTTAAATCACAATAAACCACAAAGACATTGTAACACAAACATTTTAGGATGACATGATTATTAATAAAATAATTTAACACAAAAAAATGCATAGCCGATGTGTACACAACCAAAACAAAAACCCATGTGATAAGATGGAGAAGATTTTACACTGGCAATAAGAGTGCCTTGAGCATCGTTTGGGAACCCGAGAAAAGTGCAATAATTGTAAACAATCACAAATGAAACGTGAACTCAGTGATTTGTGCGAATGAAATTCTTGGTGGATAGAATAAGGTTTGAAAGCTTTCAAAACCCTTTCATTTGATTTACACGGCACAAGGCGTAAACCTACCCGGCTATTTACATTTTAAGGTGGCGTAAAAGCGCCGATCCGCGTGAAAAGTAATATAAACAGATGCAAAGCCCTCAGGCTATACATTGATCATATCTATCCATAGTACGTTATAACAAAAAATCTTTCATGCAACCTGGGTAGTCATAAAATACCCAGGTTGCAGACCCATGTCCTCTTCGAAAATATTTTGTCTTTGGTATATGAATAATGGGCCATAGGGTGTGACTCTAGCCCACAAAATCTTTGTAATTTGTTGCCCACAAAATCACATTTATACTCTTTAGTTAGATTTTCAATTAGACAGACCAAAATGACAGTTGGTGAGATACCTTTCCGCAATTTAAAAAAGTGTTGTTCCTACATAATCGAAAAATCCAACTTTTATTCAACGGATAATTTATATTAGTTTAAAGATAGTAGTAAAAAGTCAAATTAGGTAAAAATCATAAAAGATTATTGCTACAAGGGAAAGAGCATAGACGATTTACCCATTAAAAATCATCAGTTTTTTTTTAATTAGTTACGTCTGTTTACAGCTCGCTTTACAATTATTATTTATACATCTGAGTAATATCATATTATTGAAAACTAATTTCAAAGTTCAATTGACTTATTACCAGACTATTGCACTACGCTTGCAACATTAAAAAACAAAAAGTGCGATTGTAGCTGTCTTTCTGGTCTATCTAATTAAAAATCAGAGTATAGAATTAATCCGCCATCATACAAAAGATTAATAAAAAAAATAATGCATTACACTTTTGTAGATATGGTAGACTTAGATCGTCAATACTTCAAATCAAATCAAAATCAAAATTTGTAGTTAATACAGATGTTTGAAACATTTAGATGGACAGTGCTCTGTGATCTGCCACTTGAAGTACAAATGTCATAATTATAACTAGTTTAAATTACTTTCTTTCGTCATTTCCTAGCTCAGAATCACACCCCACGGATTAAAGGATTTGGCACACTGGTTTCCGTGTGCGGTCCGCTCCTTATAATATTGACCAATTGCGAGCCGTTTAGTAAAGACCGAACCGCAGACCCCAGTGTGCCAAATCCATAAATGTAATGGGACACAAACCACTCACCAGCGTTACTTTGCTCAATTAGCAGTGGATCAAACGCCTCAAGCACACTGACTCTTACGCTACCTGGCCCGCTGGGCTTGTGCGCGCCGAAGTCTATCAGGTTGAGCGACTTGGGCAGGCTGCCCACTGTGTCGTTTGATTCGTTTGACTGGGGAATAAAAGGTATTAATACAAATATAGTTTATATGCATGAAATGTCGCTTAGTTTGTAGTTACATTACTTTTTTTTTAAAAAAAACTACACTCGCTTAGTTTAAAGTTAGAATACGCCCATTTAACCACTTTGGAATCGTCTATCTATCAAAAGTTAGACTTTAAAACTAAATACTTTAGGAACCTCTATGTTATTATAAAAAACCTATCCATAGACCCACAGGTTTGACAAAATAAAAACGGTTTTAGTTTCACGTATTAAATATCATTATTGTTTATTTTTTGTAAAAGAATCGTAAAGCGGTTAACAGGATACATCTTCCTACCAAATTTGATCAGTATGATGCTTTTAGTTACAGAATAAAGTGACTGTGACATACGGACGGACAGACAGACTTGACGAAACTATAAGGGTTCGGAACACTAAAAATCTAGTAACATTGCCAAATTCAGGAAACTTTCTGACGTTCATTCCGTACACTTTATATCAAAATTGCTAACTTCAAATGCGCATAATCTGAGGGCAAACCTATTATTTACGGCGCTTTAGCTATGATAGAGTATAAAATAGCACAAAAAAACTCACCGCTATACTGACTTCAGATGTCTTCCTCGACTTGTTACCCTCGACGTTATCCCGGTTCAATTCGTTCTTAACCACCGGTGGATTATTATTGTTGTTGTTATAACTTGTGTTAGCTGCCGGGGGCGGGTAGGAATGCACTTGATTCAGTTGGGGATAGATACTCGCCGGTCTAGGCGGACGGGAGATCATGTTTGTGGTGTTGTAGTTGTATGTGGGAGTTTGCGCGGGAGGGGGATACCCCACGTATGGTGTTGGGGTTGCCATACGCGTCTGACTGTACGGCATCGTTGGACTATAGATTGGCGTGTGGACTGGGTTGTATACAGGCGGAGTGTCTGCCTGAGGCGCTACTGCTGGGGGATGATAGTAATAGTTAGGTATTGAAGCAGGTATGGGCGCCGGCATCGGACCAGCCATCGGCACCGGCATACCGTAAGGTGTGGAAGGTGGATACGGGGGCATTTGCCCGTAAGGCTGCTGGTAGTACGCGTATTGTGGCGAGTACGGGTACCCCGGTATCTGATTGTAGGGGTTCATAGCGGCAGGCGGTATTTCTGGTGTGTTCAGTGTAAGCTCCTCTGCTTGTCTGGAATGTCAATTAAACGTGATCAAATACTTAAGCATGAACATTGACATAATTGAGTTGTAATTCTGAATACATAACACTATATATTAATCATTTAGAACGTTATTAGTATTATATGTCTTAATAGAAAACTTTCAAAACAAATCGCATAATCAGCTAAAGCCAAGCGTTTTTTATCAACACGCCTTATCATTTTGATATCTTTTATCAACTACACGTAAGTATAACATCCGAGATGTAACAAAATAATAAAATGTACACATTACTTTTATTATATTTAAAGACTTTGTCACCTCGAACAATTTATTAAGAACGTGTACGTGTATCAAATTTTGTGCGTTCAAGGTATCGGCCACCTAACCACTTTCAAACATAAATCGCTTGCGCGCACGATACATATACAATTTTGTCTTTTAAGGTGGTAAGGCGACAGTGACTTCGATAGCAAATGTCCTTACTTGTTTATCTGATCAATGTATTCCTTGAGCGAGGCATGGGGATCCTTAGGCGCAGATTTGCTCGTGGGACTCGCGAATGATATGAGATCGCTGCTATCATCTCTCGTGGGGCTAGCTCCTGTCGACCGACTGAAAATAAGATGGATATTGTTGCAGTAATTTAGACATAATAATGCATCTTGCCTATTACAATGACGGTACCTAAATCAAGCTAGGAAGATGGAGATTTGGTTAGTCCTCCGGGAAGAAAATATTTTGATAAAAAGTAAGAATCTGTTTGCAAAACATAATTTTCTCAACTAGACACACAACACAGTCGTTTCATTTTGAATCTTGTTCCAAAAATTAAAGCCATCATCATCAGTGTTATGTTTTTTTTTTATATTCCTTGATGTTATAGTCTACACTGTCTACTGTTTAACGGATATTTTTCGCAAATATTTATTAAATTTGATCCCATGATCACAAATACTGTAAAGTGTTCGAAACGTCGGGATAAAATTTAATAAATATTTGCAAAAAGTATCCGTAAAAAATAAACTTTAAAAAAAAAGTAAAAACCGACTTCAAAACCAAAATGCACTAAAAAGTCTTAAATAAACTCTTCACCATTGAAAGGAAAGGAATCCGTTTTAGGCAAAAAATTTCGTTTTGGAGTCGGTGCTGTGATAGTTGATGCTTGATGGTCAAAGTGATGGCACCGACTCCAAAAAGAAATTGTTTGCCTAAAACGGATTCCTTTCCTTTCAATGGTGAAGAGTTTATTTAAGACTTTTTAGTGCATTTTGGTTTTGAAGTCGGTTTTTACTTTTTTTTAAAAGTTTATTTTATTTCTTTATTTATAGTGATTACATAAGAGGGGGGGGGGGGGGGGAGTTGCACCTTATGATTCTATTTTTTACGAAGCTATAAATTACCTATCATAAGTTTCGTCATTATAATTACTGAACTCCTAAGCGTTAAGGAGTTCCACCATCAGCTCAGCCTCACAAATTGTTGACTATCAGACATAACAACACGTCAACATTAAGATTATAGTAAGAAAACACTATACGTGCCTTTAAAATTTGAGGGTTTCCCTCGATTACACCAAGTTCCCATCATCAGATCCCAAGTTGGAAAAAATGGGACCAACTAGAAGGTATACCCTCTAAGTAGGCGAAAAAAATTTTCGAATCGGTCAACAAACGACTGAGATATGAAGTAACATACATACAAAAAAAAAATAATAATAAAAAAAAAAAACATACAGTCGAATTGATAACCTCCTCCTTTTTTGAAGTCGGTTAAATAGTCCTTTATTCCATGAGTAATATTCGAAAAATCTTAATCAAGTATCCCGTGATGTACTCTCCAAAAGAAAAAGAAACCATAAAAGAAAGTCGTCTTAGTTACACAACTTATCAATCGAGAACGGGCGGACCGATTTGCTCTGATGCATTCAGCTTTGCCCGGGTACAGGACAAAGGCGAGTTTGCCGTGTCCGCTAGTAAATAAACAAACTGTCTACCTCGGCGCATCAGCTGTGGGGGGGCGGCCTCGTGGGGGTTTCCTCGGCGGCGGAGGCAGCGCGGGAGGGGGTCCGTCTCTGTCGTCGCGTCGACGCACACTGACGCCGCTGCTCACATTGTTATCTGCGAGTTTATCAATGGAATCGATTGATTAGCTAGCATACTAAGACTTTCAAATGCCAGATAAAGTATAAAGCGATCTATTTAGGGATGACATTTTATATGTATACGCAAATATAGTACGTTTTTCTTTGATAGTCGAATAATGTTAACATTCTTTTCCTAACTTATAATAATATCAGTGAATAAATTTAATTAACTATTTTTTAAAAAAATATCTTAGTATTCAACGATAAATAACCTTTGTAAGTTTTGAGTTATGTTCATCTTATTTTAAAATAAATCATTTTATTAAAAAGGAATGTCAAATTGTTTACGATATTCGACTAGCAATGTATTTGACGGTTATGATGACTTTTGCAAATTAGCCATTCTGTCATGGGTTATTAGTGTTGTCTTATTTGTGTTGTTGTTTTTTTTTTTTTTTTTAACTTAAATCTGCTTATGGATTTATTATGTTAAATTCTTTTTAAAATTCTGCTCCCTTGCAAAAGCTTCACACGTGACATTGGCGGAATAATTGCGGTAACGCACATTGCCATTATCATCAAAGAAGAAGAAGAAGAAGAAGAATTAATATGAATATTTCTCATCTGAACATTGATGTATCTGATAATCTGAACTTACAAAATTAAATCAACCCACATTTAACACTAACTAGTATTACTAATCTCGACAGTTTATCTAAAAGCAGTCTTTAGATAAATTTTAATTTTTGGATAAAGATTGTTGTATGTAGAAGTTTAATCTTGTAAACAAATCTTGCATTTTTAAATGGCAAATAATGGCTGAGAATTTTCGGAGTTGATATATTACACAATCAGTAATTATTTAACATCACATTTGATGAGCAATTAACGAGACCCAACAAATAATACACCCAATTCATCACATTGTTAAATTCATAACATTTCAGTACAAATAATATGAGTAATAGGGAAAATTGAGCAGCATAATTGGTATTTAAAGTATCTGTGATACAGTGGTGTGCACTGAATTAAGAACAGTCTGCGCTCCTCAGCACTTATAGAATATAATTTCGTATATACTTCGTAAAACAATATCATTGCCAACTGTTGATTTATTTTCAGTATAGATTAACATGTACTTTATTTAAACCATATTTATTATATACTTCCTACATTTAAAAGTTTGAACTCATATTAGTAAGGCCTTTCCATAATCAGTATGTTGGCGGGTGTGCAAATAATTAAGAATGCATTTTCATTTTAGTTGAAAGTGATTATTCGATTCATAAATTATATGGTGTCTGAAACAGCTACTTTTAAAATGTCTTATGTTCTCAAATTGTGATGATTGTATCAAAGAAAAAATACGATAATTGGTGACATAGTCCTTCAACCAAGAACATTAGTAGATTAATAAAACTTTATATTACGTGAAATTTCTAAGAACTTCAAACTCGTTTAACATAACTGTTTGAGACATAATATTTTACAGGAATTTAACTCTTGTACAAAGAATATTTTATAAACCAGAACACAAATGTGTCCTTAATTATTCGCATACTCGCGAGTGTCTCTAATCTAATCTAATAAAATCTATACTGAACATAGCTTAAAAGTTGTCACTGTTTTTTTTTTGACGTATAAGCAAACTGGTATATACAAGTGATAAGCACAGACTGTTCTTGTTTCAGTGCACTCTACTGCATATTGAAGAAAACAGATTTGTGCACACATAGGACCAGATATAACAATAGCTTTACTCAAATTTGGCCAACAATAAAACCTATAATAATGAATGATCAATAGGAAAGAAACATACTCGTCCCACCCACATATTTATCTTTCTCAATCATTCAGTGTTAATCAATGCTCTATTTAGCTACAGGCTAATGACCCCCTCTTCCTCTCACATTGATACCGAAGAAATGGGAATACTTGATCAAACTGATGTTGATACTTAATGTTGGACAGCTTCAATTGATTTGATTGTTTCAATATAGTTGACCCAGTACAAATATTGGTGATTGATGATGAGTCACCAAATTGTCTCTTAAATGGCACATGGAAGTGGTGAGAAATCATTTTGATCTTTATCTTTAATAAATACTAAATACATACCATATTTATACAGAATGTACTGATGACAACAACCATAGTTATGAATTAATTAACTCCCACAAGATTAAGTTATGGGCCATTATTTGAGCACCGTTTTTTGATGGTCACACGTTTGTAATTCCAAACATATTCAATGTTTAATTTAAGAATAAATTTTGTATGTTTTATCATGTATCTATCTACAGGGTGTCCAAAAAATGAAGGATAATCCTGTAACAGGGGACAGGTCACATTAAGGCCTATTATACGGCAAAAAAAAATTCAGGTAAAAGTCTCACCATTTTCAAGCTATGAATATTTTTAATTTTATTTTGGAAATTTTGTACTCGTTTATTATAATTCATGCCATTTTTACAAATGATGACTTTTTTGAGTCCTGTTTTTTTTGTAACCCTCACAAATGCTTGAGTCATCTAAAGCAATGTCCCTTTTAGTTTGGAAATGGTACGAAAACTAAAAAAAAAAACATGTTTTGCAAATACTTTAAAAAAAATTATTCAATAGCTGACTTTCATAGCCTGTGGTGTAAAAAAAATGTACCAAGCAGATTGTGCCAATTGGTTTAAAAAGTTGCTTGTTTAGTGACAATTTTAAAATGTTATAATTCTTTCACGTTCCTTTATTAATTATTTTTTTATTAAAATTTAAAGTTCTTAAAAAGTATTTCTGCATTTTAAACAATTCTTTGAAAATTGGTTTTGTAATAGTGTAAATGCAAATAAAAATACAGAATAACTATAAAATAATTTTTAATTTAACCAATACAATTTAGAAAATCACTTAAAATCACAGTAAATGTTCAAAGTGGCCGCCATTTGCCCTTATGCATGCCCTAAATCTTTTAATGCAAGACCGATTTATACGGCGAGCATAACCCTCGCGTGAAATGTGTTCCGCCGCTTCTCGAATTTTTGTTCTCAGCTGTGTAATAGATGTCATTTCTTTAGAGTACACCAAATCTTTTAAGCAGCCCCAATAAAAAAAATCCAAAGGATTCAAGTCCGGCGATCTTGCTGGCCATGCAATAGGGCCGAGGCGCCCGATCCACCTTCTTGGGTACCTTTCGTTGAGATAATCTCGAACCACTCGAGCGTAATGGGCTGGGCAGCCATCATTTTGCAACCACATGCGATGCCTTGTTGCAAGCGGCACGTCTAACATGAGACTTTCCAATTGGTTTTGTAAAAAGTCTAAATAAATTTCTCCTGTTAAGCTTGGTGGCAGCTCGTACGGGCCAATCACTTGTCCATTTATTATTCCGGTCCACAAGTTAATTTTAAATTGTGTCTGAGAGTGGTCTTCTCTTATGGCATGGGGATTTTCCATCTGCCAGCTATGTACATTGTGCATATTTAAATATCCGTCTTTTCGGCACGAAGACTCGTCGCTCCACAAAATCTTACTCAAAAATGTAGGGTCTTCATTAATTTTAGTAAGCATTGTCCTACAGAACTGAACTCTTCGCGGGTGGTCGGCAGGTAATAAAGTTTGCACCCGCTGCACGTGATATGGGTGCAATTCGTATCTTTTTAACACTTTATGTACGGTGCTTTTTGGAATTCCTGTAGCGCGTTGTATTTTCCTTACGGAAGTAGAGGGGTCTGCTTCCACTTCACCTAACACTTCATCATCGATATCCATTCTTGGTCTTCCTTGGCTGCCTCCTCTTCCTGGAGTCCGTCCTTCCGAGTACGTGCGATGGACGTTTATAAACACTCGGTAGCCTGGAGAATGTCGATTAGGATACCTACAACAAAAAGAAATAACACTAATGTTTGTGCAACGTGCGTTGTATCGTCGGAAAAGGAAATTTACCGTTTAAAGATGTTTTTTGCATAAAAACCCGTAACAAGACGTAGTTTGAAAAAGAAAAAGTTTTTAATTAACGTCCAAATAAGATTTGTAAGACTGCTCTGATTAATATGACTTGATAGAGAAGGCTAAGTAAAAACTATCTTACCTCTCACGATAGAGTTGAGCAGCTGCGGTAGCGATGCAACGGCATTCTCCATAAATTAAATGCATATCAGCATACTCGCTAGCCGTGTACACGTGTCTAGGCATAGTGGCCCAAAATAACCTCGAAGGTTAGATGTCCGTTGAAAAGCCAAGTCGTCGAGATCACCAGTATCAAAGTCCAAATCACAAAGCACAACAAGTCCAATTTCAAAGCACAAAACGTAAAAGAAACTAATCAAAACCCAAAAAAATCACGTGCGCGTCACAACTGAGCAGAGTCAAGCAGGACACTAAAACATTTTTTTGTTTATTTGAGATTCGGATCCCTTCCATTTCCAGTGCGATAGCGCCGCGCTCTACCAATCAGGTAGCTATTTTAAGGTCAACCTCGGGCCAGGTAGAAACCCTTTTTGCGATTTCATTGTTCATAATTATGAACAATGAAATCGCAAATAAGGTTCCTACCTGGCCCGTACATGACTCACACAACGACAAAAGACTTGCATAGTTACTTCGTTTCGATGTAACTTTTTTTAAGAGTCCGAAATAACGACGTTTGTTCATTAGAATTACAATAAAAAATTAATTTAAAAGTAATTGCTAAACAATAATACCTTTCTCAAATTGTCAGTAAACTAGCAACTTTTTAAAGTAATTGGCACGATCCGCTTGGTACATTTTTTTTACACCACAGGCTATGAAAGTCAGCTATTGAATATTTTTTTTAAAATTATTTGCAAAACATGTATTTTTTTTTAGTTTTCGTACCATTTCCAAACTAAAAGGGACATTGCTTTAGATGACTCAAGCATTTGTGAGGGTTACAAAAAAAACAGGACTCAAAAAAGTCATCATTTGTAAAAATGGCATAAATTATATTAAACGAGTACAAAAATTCCGAAATAAAATTAAAAATATTCATAGCTTGAAAATGGTGAGACTTTTACCTGAATTTTTTTTTGCCGTATAATAGGCCTTAATGTGACCTGTCCCCTGTTACAGGATTATCCTTCATTTTTTGGACACCCTGTATATGAATTCACTTTAAAATGTGTAATAATATTTGTAGTTTTGTAGGGAAAAATATTTTACCATCGGAATTGGGAGTAAAACTGCTGTTCTTCGCGCGTCACACCGAGTTGGCGCTCAGTTTAAACACTTATGTCTTGCTGAGCTTTTACATTATACTAACATAGTTTATGTCAAAAAATTGGACATATAGTCAGGATAAGTTATATTGAGGTGGAAAAAATCCGTCTTTAGATTTAAATTTAATATAATTAATTTTGTGTCGGTCACACGATTTTAGCATTTTCGAAAATGTGACACATAAATGCTCATAACTTCAAAAAGGTTCAACCTATCGACACAAACCATAGGACCGCAGAAACTTCAGACGGGTTAAAACACCAACAGAAGACAAATAAATATCTCACAGCAATGGTATAGCTTATTACAGCTCCTTGCTTTTTATTTTTTTTCTTTAGACCCTAGTTCATGTGACCCTTCATGGGTGATGTTTTAAGATTATAAGTCAGCGTTACGAATAAATATCTACTATTGAATCATAAAACTCATAGTCAAGATTCATTTGAGCTGATTAGATTACATAAGCGTTAGTTACTTAATTTAATATTTCTGAAAATGTAAAATTTTTGTCACTTGCGTGGCACAACTTTCGTGGTCAATTGCCCACGAAAGTTACAAATCATACCACGAAAGGTTATCAAAGTGTACTGATCTCACTAGAATTTATATTTTATGGTTTGTAAATGCAGTTAAAATAACCGCCTTAACGTTTTATACTTGACTTTTTCTACTAAGACAGTTTCCAGAGGCACAGATATAATTAATAGAAATATTATAGCTTACTAGAAAAATATTGAGAACATGATGTCTTAAATCTTGATTTTCATTCCGCTTTAAATCGCCTGATCAATCTATTTACTAATTATATAACAGCGTAAAGTAATCACAATAAGTTACTCTAAAACAAAACATAGGTACTCATTAATTAATTAATTTTCGTGCATTATTCGTAATTACCCCAATTTGTGTAGTTTACATCAGAAAATAATGAATATCACAGAAGCAAACCTTGAAAATAATTCTTTGCCCATAATAAGAATGATGGCAGTTTATGCCAGTCATCTTAATTTAATCAACCAAGCGGCATGGCTAAAATTTGAGCCTAGGCTAAAGCTGGAAATTGTCGACTAGACCGATAAAAGAGTCTTCTTTGAGGCTACTAGATAAAGACTTGAAATCATGAGTTTGCTTCACGGGAAAAAATACAATAAAAACTGATACTATAACATCCAAGGTTTGACAATAAGTGCGTGTCGTCTGGTGTTTATTTCCAAAGATGCTAAAGAAATAGTTTAATTCTTAATTGGATAAGAAATGGTCGTATTTTGAACGCTCTTACGGCTACGATCCAGCAGCTAGTAGTCTAAACACTCCAGACAAGAAAAATGTCTGGAAGACTAATTTATTGCTTGTAAAGTTTATGAAGGGAATCACTTTATGCATTTATTTTTTTATTTATAATCAGGCTAAAAATAATTACATAAGCAATTATGCCCATAGAATAAATACCTTACAGACTAACATACATGCAGCATGACATAATAATAATAACAAACAGAAATAATATTAAAATAAAACACTATTTTTCCGGCGTAGTATTGCGCAACTTGGTGTCCGGTAACCGTCCTCGAAACCGACGATACAGAACACCATTCGGCCAAAACTCTGCTTTCATGAAGGTCGACAGCTTTTCGGTCGGAACTCTCACTATTCTTTCTCACTATTTACAAACGAATTGAAATTCGTGTTCGTTCGACCCTCAGTAAGTATTTGGTCTTCACTCTGATGTACTCTACAATCTCCTCGGCCTTTGTGGACTTGACTTTGAAAATGAGTTATGACTCTTCTCATAATAGCCGGCAAATACCTGATTACTAAAATACAGGGTTACCTATATATAATTTGAGGCACTACTTTGGAGGGTAAAGAGTTGAAGAGCTACAGATTTGCTACCATGTACCTCAGCTTACCCTTATCTTTATAACCCCAGATAATTTCGACAGAATGCAAATACTTACCAAGATTGGTCAAGGAAGTGATTAGGTTACAAAATACTAAAAATTCGATCGTGAGTATGGGTTTAAATTGTCGAATGTCATAATACCATTGAATCGAAAGTGTGAAACCGTAAAATTTAACAAATCCTATCGCTGGCAGATACTGTCAGTGTTATGTGTCGAGAACAAATGCGAGTAAACAGTGAATTTGAGGTCAGTGATACCGCAAGTGAGTGCAATTAAAGACTTCGAAGGAGGGTAGATCATTAAGTCTGCAAATAACAGCTTACATCAATAGTTTTAGGTACCCTGTGATTATGGCACTTGCGACAGTGTTGAAATATCGGATACTCATAAATAATTTGGTACATAGTAGCAATGTCGAAGGTACTTTTTGTCTAATCTTCATTTAAATTAATGATTATACTCATGGCTGTAAAATAACCAGTCACATTTATAGATATGTACTTAGATTTTATTATAATGATGTTTGTAAGCTTGTAAAGGCTAATGAACCGATAATAACATTCAATTCATGTTATGTCAAATTATCTTTTTAGCAGCAAGTATAATAAATGCAGTATTTGATTATGTATAAAGTTCAATATGAGGTAATATTTCAAGTAATTGATACTTTTATTACCGAATTATCTATCCAAAAAGACGCTGCGTAACTTTCGTGTCACGGTGAGTAACTTTCGTGGCTGACGAAATTTCAATATTAAATATCTACATGAATAATGAACCGATTTTCATGAATTAACAGATTTTGTTACAGTTTGATAGCTTCTTTAAAGCAGTATTTTTTTCATTTGAATAATATCAGTATAAATTTTCGCCACGAAGGTGACATGAAGAACACTTTCTGAAGAAATGCCCTTATACAGATGATGGTTCATGTATTAAACAAGTCTTAAAAAATATTTTTTTTTAATAATATGCAAGGTATATTTTAAAATAGTCCCAAATAATGTATTGAAGCAAATATGATTGTAAACCTTCTTGTTAGCAAAGTGTTTGTGAATTTGAATATATTGTAAAAGATTTTCCGACAACAATGTCAAATACAGAGCACACAATGCACTTTTCATCAAAATCACTTTGATCTCAAGTGATTTAACCAGTTAATATTAAGTATCAATAAATGCAGCTCTAATAAGGTATTCCAGCTAGATACTCAAAAACAAAGTTCTGCAATATTTTTCAAATATTTGTAACAATGCTTAGACCTTAGGATCACCAAGTGTTATTGACACAGAAAAATTAAGTATTATGATCACCAATGATTGAGACCCCTCAATTTTGAGTCTTTATTTTATTCATATTTCCCCCAAGCAGAAAGTGTTTAAGGCTATGAATCTTCATCAAATCTCTTTGTAAACAAAGTTACGTCAGATAAGTACCTGTGCTAGATATCTGCTTCTGTCTACGAAACTGCTCCAAAGCCAGACTTTCTAAACTCAAAGCCTGTGCCTTCTCCAGATCGGCTTGAAATTGAAGATCGTAGTCAGACATATCGGACGTCCCTCAACAGCCTACAATGCAATAAAATGAGCGTGGGAATTATAACAATAAGAACACTGTTTTTGGATGCACTAACATGATACAAAAACTTTGATATCCCGTCAACGCCGAGAACAAACACCACTCAGTTTAGCACTGCATTTACAAAGTTTTACCTTTTGAAATCTTCCTGTTGACTCGTACGTTTATTAGTTCCAAGACATTATACGATATTATGTTAAAAAGTACCGAAATCCAATAAAAAAAATTATTTTACTGGGTCAATTCTTATACATCGGTTGGGTAAAATTATTGGACTAAATTAAAAAACCCTTTTTGACGTTTTATGTAAGAGTGAGACCACTGTGAGACATTCGTTCGATCGACAATGTCAAATACTAATAGGCCACCTTAAATTGTCAGGGTAAAATAGTGTTGTGCTTTTGTAATCTTGTTGGTTCAATTGAACGTCAATAGTATCGATAGTAATGTTGGTACTCGTTAGTAAACGGACTCTACTGCTCCATGCGAACGTGTCTAAAGTTCGCATGGAGCAGTAGAGTTACCTTTATTTAATATTACATGTTATGTATTTATTGTCTAGCACTTACTTTCTTAAATATTTTATTTTATTGGGTCGGGTATATGAAATATTCAAACCTTAATAAATGACCTGCCTGGCTGCTGACCGTATAGTGTTGATGTCATAATAAAAATTGATCGTCGTTGTAAATAATATCGTCGTCGTGATAAAAGTACCTTTACTAACCATTTTTTTTCCATTGGCCGACATTTCCTGTTTTTTTTTACAAAATCTTCAAGCTAAATAACTGTTTGGCCGCTTTTTCGTACAGTATTGGCAACCATCATAACAAAAGTTTATCGTAATGAAGTCAACTATTGTAGTTGTTGACATTATTAGTCGCGTGCGTTAAAACTAAAATTATATTTAACAAACATGTTAATTTTATCATGCAAGCAATGAAAAAAACTAGCAATCCAAGAGTCGGACTCGAACGAAGGGTTCCGAAAACAGGCAAAAAATGCGTTTTAGTATGGAAGAAAATGTCAACCACAAAATGTAAATGTCAGCTACAGTGCTACAAGGATCTTCTGGCCAAAAGATGACATTTACAAGGTAGCATTTAATAAAGATAACCTGTGCAAGAACTGTGTTATAATTTAAATATTCTTCCTATTTTTTTAATGAAGGATAAAGTGCGACAAAGATCTCCGATAGATGACATTGACAAGGTGGCGCTGGCATTCAATCAGGATAGCCAATGTAAAAATCTCCCTGGATTCAAGGAGTTCAAGAAGCTGTTTAATGAATATTTTTTTACCCAACTATGACAAAGTTGCGAAAACAAAGAAAAGAAGCAGTATAAGCTATGTATCTTTGTTTCATATACGATCCATCAATTTAAGACACCAACAATAAAACCATTGAAAATTATAACTTTATTTGAAAAGTTGAACTTTACTGTATTTAAAAACAATATTTTTAATAGTTTACACAGAAAACGTAAGACAATAAAACAAAAGGGAGAATGGAAAAGTGTCTTGTAAGATTAGAGAGATTCCCCTTATCTCGAACTGGCAACCGCATTTTTCAATTTGACAACGTTAGTTCTGATATTTGCCATTGGCCAAAAGATAAATTTTTACCCTTTAGGCACGGAGCCCATAAAATGGTTGCCGCAACATTAAATCTATACCAATGTAATGTATCATTTATTATCAATGGCCAGCACTTTCATATTTTAGACCAAAATGACTGACGTTCTTTCTTATTGTTAAAAATTATGAAGGTTTCCTAAATTACAAAATTATATTTTCATAATCTGAAATATCCATCGAACTTAATGAGCTAAGAAGAACAAACTTTGATGAAGAATTAGAAATAGATAACGTCTCGCGAACTAAAACAGTACTCAAATATGGCACCGTCTGATTAAGGATGTCATGGATTGACATATATCAAACATCAGTTTCGGAACAAGGTCATGAAGTCGCTTTCTCAATAATATTTTTTTAAGCATCTATGTACATTGAAACAGGCTAGTTGACCAAATTTCAAAAACTAGTTAATACTTCACTTTCATAGGACATTAATCAAAAACTTTTTATTTAAAACATATTTTGCATTTAGATTTTTAGGTCATAATTTTAAAAATGCAATTAAAGTGGGTCTCGTAAACGTTCGAACTGAAATGGCGCCAACATCAAAGAGGTGATGTCACGTTCTCTGATAGGTATTTACGGTCACGTGACCATTTGTGTAATTTTATTATCAAAAATGTTAGTCCTTTCTTGGTATTTCCATAACATCATAAATCAGTATCAGAAATCAGTAGAAATGGGCAGGTTTTTCATTTTGCACACATTATCATAATATTAAGCAATAACAACAGGTTAACGATTAAATTTTTACCGACTTCATTTTATAAGAATAACGGATCAATCAAGCAACCGTGTTATGGTTAAATTCTTTACTTTCAGGAAAGGCATCTGGATTAATGTACGACTTTAATACTGCTATAGAAATGTTTAGATTTTATTTCTTGCAAAAATTGAACGCTATGTAATAGTAGCATTTATTAAATTTAATTCTTATAACTTAAATTATAAATAAACCATAGATATTTCAGTGAGTAGTCGAGGAACAGCAGGTAGTCGTTTGCTTGCCGTAGGTACTATTCGTGCTGGTCACCGTATATACATTCATAACACATGCACACGGACTCAGTGGTTTGACGACCTCCGTGGTGTAGTGGCTAAGCACGCTGGTTCAAGGCGTCGCCGCTCCGAGGTCCCGGGTTCGCTTCCCGGTCGGGTCAACATAGAAATCAATATTTTCTATGTTATCTTGAGTCTGGGTGTTTGTGGTACCACCGTTGTGTCCTGATTACCATAACACAAATGCATTAGCTACTTACATTGGGATTAGAACAATGTATGTGATTGGTGTCCAATACAACTTTTAATACAACAATACAACGGACGGGTGCAAACATATCCATGCATATAAATGTAAGTGCCGTGCGAGTGGGATTCGAACACGCGTCTACTTAGCTTTGTAGTTCGGAACAGAAAAAACTACAACAGAAAGGCTGTTAAATTATTGTTCGTTGGTAAAAAAAATCGATATCACAGTACTCCATGTATGGTGCTGTCTTAGAAAATTGATTTTTTAATAAAGTATCGGCCTTGTTGGTGTGTGGGTTAGCTAAGAAACTAAACTCAGTTATTTTATTGAAAATACTTAGATTCTTAATATTTAGGATTTTTAAATGGCATTGTTTAACCGAATACTTGTTATTCTTGCAGTTTTAAAATGCGTAGACGTAACTGACGCCGGCAAAAACAGACTAAGTCTTATTTACGACCCCAATTTGAAGTGAGGTGTTGTTTAGCTCGGCCATCTTTTAGAGTCTCACCAAATATCTAGTTCTAATACTTCGTCTGAGAGCAAACAAGATGATATACTTTTTTAACAATAATTCTTAATCTACTATATTTTTAAAAGAACTATCGATACTTTTCAAACAATCACTGTAGAAATGAAGACATCACCAATCAATGTCCATATGACAGCTGACAACTCGCTCGGATATATTTTTGCAGTACAATCCTGTAGCAAAGGTACCACCTGTAACATGCATATATTTTTATTAATTTAACACTAAATTAAATTAAATAACAATGAAAGTAAACTCACGTTATAGGGTTCCTAAGACTAACAGAAAGTCCTTTAGTTTAGTCCGTCTATCCGGCCGCAGTCCAGCGCAGAGATTTAAGGTGCTAGAAATATGAAAATTTGTGCAGATAAAATTGTTATCTCCTTTAGTTTTAGTAAAATAGTTTGTCTCCAGATATACATATTAGTCTATGATAGTTTGTTCAAGTCTATCTGTCCGTCCGTATGTCACAGCCACTTTATTTTGAAACTATTAGTATTAAACAGTTGAAACTTAGTAGGTAGGTAAATGTATTATGTTAATCACTTTCGAAACTAAAACCTATAAAAAAAATACAAACCTTTGCGTGTAGGGTGTCTATGGATAGGTTTTTTAAAATGACAGAGAGTTATGCGCGGGGAACGAAAAGGGTAGTACGGTCCTTATTTCTCCGTTTTAGTAATTGTTTTTTTCCGGGTTAATTATTGTGATTGTGTGGTGGAATAGTCAT
>CAWUPE010001055.1:0-31305 GCA_963924145.1 Pyrausta purpuralis | reverse complement strand
ATATGCTAATGTTATATGTCGTATTCAAAATGTAACATTCCGCGTACAAATGCGGCAGTAGACTAACTATGGTCTAACGACTAAAAGGCCTTAAATAATGGTATAGTAAAATGCTAGCGATATGACGGCACGAAAGGTTCATAATGTTGCAATAAAGTTTCATTTTCACATGATGTATAAGGTACCACCGTTGTGTTTGATTTCCATAACACAAGTGCATTGGCAACTTACTTTGGGATCAGAGGAATGTATGTGATTGGTGTCCAATATTACAAAAAAAAACCTTGGTCTCGAAATCTCGCGTGAACGGCTAGACCGATAGTTTTTTTGTTGTGTTTTAACTAATTCATCTATAACCATATATGTTTTTATTAGTCCAATACTAATAGATTGTTTCCAGTAACAAACAGTAGCAATAAGCAATAATACCGACAGAATAAAATCGATCATTAACGAGTCTGCTGCTTGATGAAGCTCATGCGTCCTGTAGGTTAGATACACTCTTCGTGTGGTTGAGAGGCACTCAAACGCTTCCCATTTCCGCACAGAGTTCCTACTCTGTTACACATTTGTAACTTCCTTTTTGCTATAGCAATCATGCTCAGCTGCATTGTCCTAATTGCAAGAGTGATAAGGACGGCTACATTTCGAAATACGCAGTTATGCAGAGTAGGGTATATCAGTCCCAGATGTACTCCACTCAGGGGCACCCGTATGGCGTCTACGGAATACCATTTAAGGCACCTAGATTCTAGTGTTGGTAAATATTTGTATATAGTAACTATATAATATTAACATTATAGTTTAAAGTGTAATGTAAGTACTTCATTATATAAACGTATATAGACTTTACAATCTACTAAAGGTTGAAGAAAATCTACCCACCCGGCACGGAAACAGCACCAACCAGGCCTCAACCATACGGAAGCACGTTACGTAAAGGGAATAGCAACGCCTCTGATGGAATCGGTACCGGATAGCGACTGCCTCGCTTCGGATCGTGTTTGCTACAAATTGTGGCAGTTCTTCCTGTGAATGATAGCCCGTTTGACAGGGTGGATGGATAGTCGTCAACCAGCGGGCGACGCGCCGTAAGCGCGTTACAACGCATGCGCGCTAGTCGAGAGTGGGTCCCGAGTTAGTCTCGATCCGAGGTTGTGACATTACAAAGTTGATAGATGTGCGTTGAAGTATGGAGTTTCATACAAAGAATACTGAACGTCTCTAGTTGATACGGTGCTTTCACCGTGGACGGGTGTATAGATGTGCTATAACCTTAAGTAAACTGTCCAGAGGTGCCCTAAGCGTATAAAGCGTAGTACATAATATTCATGTTATAGTTTAAATTTAAAAGGACTTTACAATGCTTTTGAATGTCAGCGCCGTCTACCCGTCTGCTTTTCAACAATGGGCCGAGTAATTATTCATTACAGAATTAATTTTACTTGGTAATTGATGGCGCGCCGCTATTAAATGGCTGAGAATGTTTTTTTTACACTCATAGTGCTATTATTGTATTTTTATAAGATGAAATAAGAAACCAAAAATTTCGCACTAGCAGGACTCGAACCTGCATCTTTCTGGCCATCCACGTCAACGCTTTTTCCAATAAGGCTACCGTGCTGTCGGTTCGGTTGTGTCCTAAACGGAATACAGCCAGCTCAATTGCGTTTCGGCCGCTCGAAGAAATTAAGCGGTGCAGTGCCGGTGCCGCATGCCTATCTTTTATTGCCGGAATTAGCGCTTGCAATGTAGCACAAATTCGAAAGAATTAAGGCCTTTCTGTTCTGTGCCAAGTTTAAATATATAAAAAAAAACTATACGTTTTATGCTGCATTTTAGATCTTGGAATGTGATAAAACGCTTTGGATAAGAGTTTTTACCGAATGACTTAGGCTCCATTTTACCAAATATTTGTCGTATACAGGGTGTTGTTTTTGTTAGCGACGAGCGACTCAGGGGTGGGTGTACAAACGATACTGATGCCAAAAAAAATTAAAAATAAAAAAAAAAAATTGAAATGGAAAATACCAAAAAAAAACATCCCTGAGTCGGATGTCACTGACCAAAACAACAACATGTAACATGTAATACAAAACGCCAAATTTGAAAACGTCTATTTGTCAGTAATCATTTATGTTATTTAAAAAAAAACGTTTTATACTTATCCAGTCGGATAAGTCTTTTGTCACATTGGTAAAACGACCCTTACCTGAAAAGAAGCCATTTACTTTGTTGATTCGGTGTTATTATTACGGCTATATGAAATGATTTCTACAATAGCTTTAGACCACATAGTTTAGTTAGTTAAAAATCCATTTGTAGACATTATTATTATGTCTAGTGCCGTCAAATTTAAGTGCTCATTATTTCCTCTAATTCCTAAATAGGCACGTATCAATACAGATTCAGATGGAAACAAATTAAAAGTTCATCATATAATTAACAGAATAATAAAGACGTCAGACATTGACCAAACCGATCAACTGGAGCACTAACCGCCCAATAATGCGTCCAGAGATCCTGTGGGTAGACATACTCTCATGTGGTCGAACGGCTCTCAACGCCCTCGCAGCTGCATTGTGTTTCTATCGATATAAAGGTGGCCTATCTTTTATAGCTGAAATGAAGAAAAGGGTTCTGTCCTGGTTTCTTAACTGAGCACAGATTTATTGTAAACCTACCTAATTATTTGTAGGCGCGTTATTTATAGTTTATAAAAGAAAAACTTGACTGTACCTGAATTCTACCAAAAATAAGACCTTTTTCTTACGCAAATAAATTTCATTGAATATCAGAAAATATGCGCTCATTCTATTGCACTATTTTTGTGACTTTAAAGTACTTTTTTTAAGTAAATGCGTCTTTTGGTAATCAGTACAGCTTATTCTCAGACAATTATGCAATCAAATTGTTATAAAACATTGATTTTATACATATTTCCCTCGATCGCGACAACACGCGTGAATGGCTAGACTGATTCCACTAATTATTTATTGTTGTGTTTGTTATTGTCAGGACCATTTCTTGAACCTCTCGTGATCCTATGAAAGAAAATACTAAGAAAGTTGAGAGGTTGCACCGATTTTCATGATTTTGACTTTGTTAGATTCGTCATCGACCGGAGTAAGATAGTTACTATTAAAATTACGGGACCGAGATGGGACGGGGCCGGAGGCGAACACATTTCGGTGGAACTTTTCGTCAAAATAAAATGGGATTCCACACTTTGACTCACACGGCGATAACAATAGGAGCCCTCCTTATTGCTTCCACCTTAAACCCAAAGTAAATAGTAGCGATTGAATTTCACGCGTCCTTTGTACGCGACATTCGAGCCACCTATGTCAAAGGCAGTTCACAATCGAATAACTATTGATGCGCTCTGCTGCAGTGAATCGGTCTTAGGTGGATTTTTAGCTTTCAGTCTCGAGTTTTGAAGCATTTTGTGCCAGTTAATCAAATAATAAATAAATAAAAAGTTTGTACACCAATCACATACATTGTTCTGATTCCAAAGTATGTAGCCAGTGCACTTGAGTTACGGAAATCAGACACAACGGTGGTACCACAACACCCAGATCCGAGACAATTTATAGAAAATATCGTTTTCTACATTGACCCGACCGGAATCGAACCCGGAACCTCACGAGATGGCGACGCTTGAAACCAGCGTGCTAGCCACTCGACCACAGAGTTCATCAGAGTTAAGTTAAAAACAAGTTAATTGCATAAGCATTGCGTTTGATTTGTGTATTCTGTTTAACTTGTTTGAAACGCTCAAAGTTGAGCTTAAAGTTCCTCATATCATAGGTGATAAAAAAGTAAAGTTAGCCTGTAATTTTCTACTGTTTTAAGCAAAGGCAGGCCTCAACAACGAACTAGTTGATTTGAGTCATACCTACTCCACCACGCGGGTCCAGTGCAGATTGGGTATAATCGTTGATAATTTGGGGTATAATCCTGACTAATTTAATTTCATACTCGTTTCCGCGAGTATTTAAAATATTTGATATCATTTACTTTAATTCCCAAAAAGAACATAGGCCATTCATTTTCATGAGTATTATAAAGGTCACGAGTAAGTTAAAAATTACTACAACGATACCTATGTATTTGATCATGTGACTGCAAATGTAAAGTATACTACATACTAATTCCTTTCGCAAATCAAACACATTTTCCATCTCAAATCCATCTCAGTTGAAATACAGAGCACAACATAATGCGACTGATAAAATATTTGCATAAATCCGCTGGGATATTTGCATAATAAAGTAGACTGGACATGAAGCGCACACGTGGGATACATCTTTCTTCCAGACAGAGGACGGTTTGATTGCGTCCACGATTGATTTATCTTCCTCCCCGTTTTTAGTGCTGCGCTATCAGGTTAGAAAAGCTGCAGATGCTTGAGAAATTGACACTTTCTTCAAGTAACAAGTGTCTTTCGTTACGTCAAGTATAATTGACCGAATAATGACTTGGACATTCGAAAAAGCAAGTAATATACATACATCTGACTTATAAACTAGGTTTATAGAAATTGTAAACATTTTACACTCAATCTTGTATAATAAATGAAGGTGAGGAAGGAAGTTATGAAATTTTTCAAAAGTACATATGTATTGCAGTTAAACAAAATCTAAGCATTATTAAAAAGGTTATGTATTTGATGTAAATAATATTTTTAAAAAAGTAGTAAAGCACAGTGCAGTCTCATTTTCCACTTGACTATTTCCATTTCTTTGAAACGGCCACTCGTACTGCTCAGTCCAACTTGAAACTAGTTTGGACGAGTATGAAGAGTTCAGATTTGTAACTGGCTTCACTTTACCCGAAGTGAGGAGAAGAGCGTACGGTATTTTATTTAATATTGTTTCACGGGACTTCACTGAAAATGTATGATGTTTTTTATTTAACCACTCTGAGAACGCTATTTTGGGCGTTTTAAATTATGACAGTAAAACTAAGAGACCCTCGTGTCTTTCATACATTTTGTTTCAAAATTGAAAACAGCATTATCTGAGAGGCTAAGCTATATTTGTTTCAACATAATTATAAAACTGATTACTTATACAGTAAAGTTAACTAGTACCTTTGCGGTCTTAAAGTGCCCGATGCAGAGTCTACTTTTATTTACCCTAATATCAGTAGATATTCATTAGAAACACATTTGGCGACAGAGCAGGCGATAAACATTGCCCGGGAACCAATCAGTGTACAATGTACGCCGGCGAGTTTCTCTGCAAATACTCGAACAGGAATGAGAAGCAGCATAAGCTAATACAACGCTATTGAGGCATTGCACCAATAAATTCAAATAAAGGCGCAGGATTGCAATAACGGCACCCGTATAACGTGGAGATTCACGAATCGCAGGGTGTTTTGTTACTATGAATACTGCTCTAGGAATACCTATTATTTTTCCCAAAATATTGAAACTGCATAATAATGCAGTTTCAATATTTTGGGAAAATATGATATCTTCTTACTATTATCTTCTTCTTAAATACAACATACAAGAAAGTCGTTTAAGCCATACTTCTTATAACTCGTAAATGGGGTGACCGGTTTTCATGATTTTTCCTTTTTGGATCGTTGGATTGTAATAAGACGGGAAGGAGGGGGAAGGGTATATAAAAATGGAGACACCAATATTTTTCAGTAACCTCTATGTTAAAATGATAATTGATTCGAACGCTTTCAATATTTATGACGCTCGGCCTCTGCGTATGTTTATACAATCTGATATTTTTCTTCATTCTCAAGAGTACTTAGTATGACAAATACATTTTTATCTGAGAACATCGATTTTGCCGAGACATCGAAACTGAATATAGTATTCATGGGACCAAAGGCATGTAGAAAATAAAACAGTAGCTGAAAACTAGTAGCAGATGTTATTTCACACAACAATGGAATGTTTGTAGGATTCCAATGGTGATAACTGTTGAGCAAAAATAAAACAAGTTGCACCTATTCAGAAACGGAAATTATCTTCATTTCCCACAATCCTAGTTGGCGCGTTCCCTTGTGATAAAAAGAAACCTTTGAGTGTAGTTCTTTATGCGAAGAGTTCAAAGACGTCGCCTCAATTGCTACTCAGACGGTACGAAGTGTGAAAAAGCAACACAATCCTTTGAATGATGCCACGTTTTATTTCTTAATTTGATCTCATGGTGTGTAACTGTGTTGCAGGCAAAAGACTTTAATAACTATTATTTTGTTATTTCGCATAGAATATATAATCTATCCCCCAAAGTAGTAAAGTATATTTGGGTATCTCTCATACAAGTAACGTAGGGATGTTTTTTTTTCTTCCGAAACCCATCGTGTGGAATATCAATGATAAGGGTAGGTAGGTTTGAAATGAATTGTGGGTGTGGTAGATAATTTTTCGGTAAAGTGGCCTGTTCCCCTAATATTCCGTTTTAAAAGGAAAATTTTGGTTAGAGTCCTATGTCCCCAACCTTTCCCAACTAAACGGTAGTCGGTTGATACCACGTGAAAAACCAGCCAAGTGCGAGTCGGACTCGCCCACTGAGGGTTCCGTGCCAACTTTAACTGAATTAGGGAATCCACTTACTTCCACTTAGCTAAAATACCACAATAGTTGAAGAGAAATATATTTTTTTGTTTTTCACAGCGTTTGTGTGAAGAACAAAGTTATGTTTGCGTTTTTTAAAATGTGCTATAGGTATCTCAAAATCGACTAGTTCAATCCCGTCTAAACCAATTTTTGTTGCAAGTATTTTTTATGATATACATCATATATATTTTTCAAAATTTACATTCATTTAGTTAAGTTAAAGAGCCCCCCTTTAACTTAACGGGGGAGGACATTTTGGAAGAGTCTATCTATAAAACGTTACATTTAAAAAGACAATGGTTTTAGGAACCTCTATGTCATTTAACAAAGACCTATATCTACCATGCCATGCTACGGAACCCTAAAAATGCACAGCACTAGAATATAAGATGAATTCAAAAGGAAAACCATCACTGCTACGATAAGTAATTAAATGACAGAGTAGAGTGTAACGTAGTCCCTTAATGAAGCAAAGTAAATTTCATGTTAATTTTTGTTTAATTTCTTTTTTCTTCAAGACGCGTTAAATTAAACTGACACTATAGTGAAATTCGTCGTCAAATATTTCGTTATTAAAAGTGAATCGAATCCTTATTATAAGGCAATCTTTATCATGTTTCGCAGGTCATTTTTACGGCCTTAAATTTCTTACATAGATAGTAGGTACGGAACCCTTCGTGCGCGAGTCCGACTCACACTTGGCCGATTGGCATCGCGATCCCATAGTTTGGTTTCAATTAATCACTAACGGATGTTTTTATCAACAGCCATTTATTATACTTTTGTTTACGCGATCCGTAAGCGTTGTATTGACGGAAAAGTAGCTTAGAATCGCGTTGTTATTAATAAGATATTATTTTTAGAAGTAAATTCACACTATCGGATTCGCTTCGTTAACCCGGTTTTCAAAAAGTTTGATTTTAATCACGTGGTTTTCACAACTTAACACTTTGACTGCCTTAAAAAATACGAAGAGTAGCCCAGGAAACCGCAATTTTACGCGTAATTTATGAACAAATCGTGGTAAAATATTTGCAGTATAATTATTTAAAAAATCATGCACAGTCGACCCGAGTGGTCGTTACTCAGCGTGCTGGTGGCGAAGCGATCGGGTCCGAGTGCTATATACATAATGATGTCAGAAAAAGACATCGCTGTAAACACTCGGGCCCGAGTGGGCGGTATCGCTGAAATGGTTCTCCCGCACATGGGCCCAAGTACGCAGCACGTAATGAGTTAATTATGAAATAATACATGATGTAGTAAAACGAGAAACTGAGACGTTTCTCACGTCTTTTTTGTCGCCTTCTCCTCCCGATTTATGCTCTTAATAGTAGTATTATGAATTGTATGCTCTCCTTTTAATTGATAGTTTTTTTTTATACACAGGGATGATACGGTGTACATTTATTGGGAAGGAAATGAAAATTAAGGCGAAAATAGAGACATCAGGTCAGATACGTCTTTGTTTTACGGTCGAACTATAGTTCAAACTATTAATACACTTGCATTGAAAGATTTGACACTTGAAATAATCAATTAAAAAGGAATGCATGTTACCTGGTACATATTATTATAGTACATACTTAACTTAGTAGCAAAGTAGAATATAGTCAAATATTATTAATAATCTGATCTATGGCACTTGTGAAATGTAAATCAGAAACAAAAGTGATACCATAACACCCAGACCCGAGACAGTTAGAAAGTTATGATTTCTACATTGACCAGACCGGGAATCGAACCCGTGACCTCGAAACGGCGACGCATTGATGAAACCCAGCGTGTTTAGCCACCACGCCACGGAGGTCGTTATTATATAAGTCAAATGATGGAATGTCCATTGTAAACAGTTTTCATTGAAATGCAATTCGATCATTTGTGACTTTCGGTTTCACGTATGAACCCATAGTACTTTATACTTTAAATAAATAATTTATATTCTGAATAATGATTGCGTTCGAAACATAAAGTAAACAAGCTTGTTACAAAATTACAAAATTTTGTATTTAATCGAGAAACTTCTCTCAAGCAGCCCACTTCTAAAAAAAAAGACAACCACGCTATATCCATCTACGCTGACACCGCAGTCAGCGAAGTTGTAAGTTCATACAGGTTTGTCCAAATAAAATATGCATTCCGCAAGAACACGGACGCCTCAAGAAAATAGCCGGTGTGTTAGGACAAAAGCTTTTAGAGAGCTTGGGCGATGCATACTGCCAAGTCAGGAAGTAAACACATGAATTAGTACTTTAAATTATATTTTGTTTTGACTTGAGTAAACTACATTTTAATATTAACCGGAATTGAAATAGAACAAGTTTTCTTGTAAACAGAAGGCAAATGTGTTATTTTGAGCTTTTGAGTCAGTTTCTTAAAGCGGTTTATTTTATTTTATGATTTTTAGTTTATTACTCATATTTCAAAAACTACTAAGCCGATTTTGATGAAATTTACACGGTACCCTAAGTTAAAATACACCTGATTGAAATATAATCTTACGTGTGATATATAGAATCATCTCGCTATGACTTCTCGTTTTAGAGAAACCCTTGGACAAACATACAATTACGATATATTGCACACGTGTTTGGAAGCCTTTTGATCTATTAAAGATCAAAGTAATCAAATATTATTAAATTCAAACGATATCACATACATACACATGGAATTGATTACCTCCTTTTTTGAGTCGGTAAAAAGATCAATAATTTTATACTAAGAGTGTCAAGCCGAAAGCGTGTGTAACACTCCTTACACCACTCCATCGAAGACGAGCGAGTACATTGTCACGAATCACATTTAAATGACATTCTGGCGATGAATGCCTTACACCTCGCCCCCACTCCACATTGAAATATTTATTTGTCTGCTGTATTCAAATGTTTGTGTCACGATTCAAAATGTTTTCAGCTTAGACGTACCACATCGGCTTTTTACTTCTTACGTATTTGAAGTTTTGTATCGAAATTTCACCGTGCGAATTTCGACTCGATTTATGTTTTGCTGCACTAGAAGATTTAGGGTTGTAAATATTTTTTTGCTTCACTTGCTCAGAATCGTTCGATTAAAATCGTAAACGTCAGATAATGTTGACTTCAAGTGATTTATCTCAACTCACAGACCAAAATATTGTATGAACATTCATCGCGGCCTATGAAGTATAATGAGATTGAATTTGGAAGACGAGCTCGTATGAACGCGGCAGTGTGCGCGCGGTTGCACCAAAGAGGTCATAATTGGAAAATCGGGATGGCCTCGCCCCGCCGCGAAGGAGAAAAAAGAAAAATGAGTGTTAGTTAGCTGGTAGGTGCTAATACTTAATGATTTGACTGTATGACAGGGGATACCATATTTAAATTTATACCATATTTTTCGTGGAAAACTTTAAAAATAAACTGTCATTGTTTTGAAAATATGTAATTAGTGTGTATAACCTAGGTAATTCTTTTAAGCTCATTTACAAAATGGATTTTTTGTCTTCGTGAATGTCATTAATTATGATAAGGAAAAGGTTTGTTTGGTAGAAAATGTTACGTAGGTAACCTTTTTAGGGTTCCGTAGCCGAATGGCAAAAAACGGAACCCTTATAATTTCGTCAAGTCTGTCTGTCTGTCTGTCTGTCTGTCCATCTGTATGTCACTGCATTATACTGTTGAAATTTAGTAGGAAGATGTATCTTGTTACGTGTCCGTTTTTAATTTTTATCTAAACCTACGCGTGTGCGTCTATGGATAGGTCTTTTAAAATGATATTGATGTCCTTCAACCATTTTCTTTTAAAGACTAACGTTTGATAGATAGACGCTTCCAAAGTGGTACAATGGGCGTCCCCCCCCCCCCCCCCCCCCCCCTAAACTGATATTATTTGGTGACAATATAAACACGATTCATCATGATTTTATGCAGCGCATTGCGTGCGTCCAAGTGAAAATTAGTATAAACTTAGTAGATAATCTTATAACTTGCCTCGCAAGGAGAAGCAAAAAGTAGAGTATTTACCACGGGAATAACGTTGTCTTTGTCTTGGGCCAGTTAAATCCCTTGCTACACTCAGGATTTTCTATTACCTCCCTCGGTTAGCTCAGAAGTCAAAATTAAAATCCTTTCATTTCGCTCGTAACTCAAGATGGCGCCCATGCCGTAAGATATTACTTTATTTCCATAGTAAATAATGTATTATAATCCTAGTAATGTTCATCTTTGTGTGTTTATCATTATAAAAAAAACTTATTTTCGTTATCAATAAACATACGAGGTTACTTTTTTACTGACATGAAAATGAAAGTTCTCAGTGCAATTGTAATACTTAAAAGTACACGTAGAGTTACGTTGAATATCTAAGTATGTTATCTCTATAATGCAGGGTTGAGACCAACTATCATTATTATTATGATAGCCCTTGCAATTTAACGGACATCCTTCCAACCCAGGTACTGCCAGCGTCTAGGTAACCGAGTGGTAAAGGCGTTTGCCCTGTTTTAGGATCACGGAGATTTCAGCTAATTGATTTTTGAGTGCATTATCATATATTTGGAAGGCAAATGAAATATAAGTTTTAATATAGTGCTTATAATACTGTGTAAATGTTAGTTTTGTTTAATATTTAATACTTAACAACAATAACGCCTAACCTACCACAGTGTACCTAGTCAGGCCACATAGGTCATTTTGGGCCTTTGAAAACAAGAAATAATGTGACGATAGATATATATATATAGAAAACAGCTATAGAAAACAGCTCGTAATATTTTACACACATCATCACATAATTTACACACACATCGGCCTTAAAGAAAACAATAAGACCCTTGCCTTTTCGACTGTGTAAAACCGTAACATCTATACGAGTACATACATCGGTTTCCATTTAGTAACGGACACGTCCAGTGAGAAATGTTTAGTTCTTTATGGATTGCTCTTGTCCCTACACTGAGGAGGGTCGGGCCGATTATAAATTAAGTACTTCATTTGGAATTGGAAAAGTACCCAGAAGTCATTCAACTTAGAACTGTTTCGAAGATCATTCAAACTGCCTGTGTACTTTAAATTAGAAACGGGAGCAATTAGAAGATGTTGTGCTACTAGTCCAAAAAACACGGTGTTTCAAGTGTGTTCAAGCTCACATGCTTATATAAGAAAAGTAGATTTTTGGAATAATATACCCTGACATAGGTACAAAGTTATATGTTTTTTATTTTCTTTGAATTTATTAGATTAAGAGTCGGTTTTACTAACGTCAATTATGGAATATTCATCGAATACAGTACAAAACGCCTCTTTCGAAAACGTTTCAGCAATTTTAAAATCGGTCGTTTTATACTTATTCAGTCGGTAAGTCATATCTGACGGTGCTAAATTCGACTCTCAGTAATTCAATCATCAGTGCATAAAATATAAAAGATTTGTGTTCTGTATCTTTTTAGAAATATTTGTCCGATAGCATTAAACAGTTTCTGTGCTCAAAACGATGAGAACAGATTTGTAGATTAAAAGATTAAATTTATAAAGGCCACAAAGACATCTACCGATTGCGCAATCAGGGCCAGGAACGGCATTAATTTGGATGTTAGCCGTAAAATTGAGGTTGTCCAGGGAATATTTAAATAGGAAACGTTGTGGTGATGCGTTGTTGCTTGGCAGCGACGACAATGAACAAAAAATCGTATTGGGGTCACAATAACTTACATTAAAATATTTTTGAGCAGTGTGTCACACATATTATGAAACAAAGACTCTTTACACACTGCGACTTTAAGCATCGATGCGGTCGCAAATTTACAATCTTTATTCACCCTGCGCTACTTTTAGTATCGATACAGTCGCGATGCTAACGCGCATTAGAATCGATACAGCCGCGATGCAGATGCTGGAAAATGACAAATTATGTACTGAATTTTGGGAACTGCATCGATACTAACACGTGACTGCATTGATGCAAAATTAAATCAGTTCATTGCGTGAGTCGCGATGCTGAAGCACGTTTTGAAGACGCGCGACTGCATTGATGCTAAAAGTCGCAGTGTGTAAGGGGTCAAAGTCCACTATTGCATCTTTTCTCTACAAACACGACAAATTCAAAAATTATAGCACATATTCACTTTCACTGTTAAATGGAGTTATTTATGACGAAAACTAAGTTTATAATGTAGAATATTTACCTACCTAAAAGAAAGGTAAGTTACTTGAAATATTGATAATCTACATTTAAACTCCAGAAACATATTTTAAAATTTTATATGAGAAGTTAATCTGCATTAAAGTCTTTTCGAAAGGTGTTTGTTTGTTTGGTTGTTATACTTTGATAAAGAAAATCAAAAAGATGTTAAAAAATGATGCGAAATTTAATGTTTGGGGTGGCATATTGAGAATTTAACTCCTATTGTATTTGAGATTAGGAAAAGCATTAGAATATTAATAACATAACACACATAAACAACACAAAATTCGAAGTCTTGCTTTATTCTGAAATTTATATGGCAGTACGCAGATGTACCTATCAATCTAATCATTACTAATTTCCAAAAAAAACTTATAACCTAAGATCTAGTTGTACAAGTGAACGAATGAGTAAAAAGACAATAATTTATGGAGAATATATATAGATCCCCCGTCATAATCGTTGTCTGGTATTTTTAACACAAGAAAGAAAATTCCTAAGTACGAAACCACGTTAATTGGTGTGTTGTCTGGCGTATATTTATTTATTGAATGTTGCGGTTCAAAATAATTGGAGCAAATGAACAGGCGTGAGCCGCTCATTTGTGTCATTTGCTAATTATCGAGGCTCATTCAGCTCACGTCATAATTATTCCAGCCTCTGAATGCCCGACTAATGAAAAGGTTTTAACTTCTAAAGAGAAAGTTTACCCGTGCTATGGCTTGTCCAAAGCTCTATTTTGGAATTCCGTGATACAAATATCTTGTAAAAAGAATCCTTCAACCAAATGCTTTAAAAAAAAAAAACAAATCAAAAGCTTAAGAGCAATTATTCATTGACGTGTTAAAAAAACCGCCGCGAAGGGTTATAGGTAATTCGACCAGATCCTTTTAATAGGCACATTTAGAAAGTTTTTTTTAGAAATCCATAATTTCTTACTTAAATAAAAACCTAATGCTTAATTTCAAATTGTCCATGAAGATGAAATAAGAAACCAAAAGTGGAATGATGTATCCATAAGAGACCATTAATTTCGCACGGTCGGAACGAGTATTTTACGAGTTTGTTTTGAACGAGTGTTGTACTTAATTAGAAGTGTGTTTGGGCCGGTAAGCCAGAAAGTGCAGGTTCGAGTCCCGCACGTGCCCAATTTTTGGTTTCTTATTTCATCTTTATGGATATAAAATATTCCACTGTGAGTGTTAAAACCATCTCTTTTTGTTTTCTGGATTTTTAAAAGTTTACATTCTAGGCCTTAACTGCAAGTAATAAAATCAATTTTTAGTTAAAATTAAATTAAATACAATTAATTGATATTTATTGCCAAACTAATTTAAAAAAAAGGTTTTCTCAACAAAATGGTGTAAAATTCATCTACGCAATTCCAGTTATCCAACAATTACCTCGTATTATGCAGAAGTCAGGGTTAATTGTATTATTTTGTTGGAATGCTGAAAATGCGTAGATGATTTTAAAATAATTCACCGATTGAATTCGACCATCTGTTTTTTGGCAGAAAATATCAATTTATTTTATTTAAGGAAAAATATAATTACAATTTATTTAATCTGTATTGTATTTTTTTATTATTTATAAGGACTGGAATGTAAACTCTCAAAAGACATAAAAGTTTAGATTCAACTTTGACTGCCTTAAAAAAATCAAAGAAGAACCCAGGAAACCGCAAATTTAATGCGTAATTTTAAAAAAAACATCGTTTAGAATATTAACGCTATTAATATTTTAAAAGACATGCACAGTTGGGTCCGAGTGGTAGGCACACAGCGTGCTGGTGGCAAAGCACTCGGGACCGAGTGCTATATATAAAATGGCGTCAGGAAAGACGTCTCCGTTAACTCTCGAGCCCGAGTGCTCGGCATTAAATGAGTTAAGCACTACTTTCTAAAAAAACTTCAAAGTTAAGTAGGTCCGCAATGGTTGACTATTAGATAATACATTATAGGATCAAAATTTTCCCAAATTAGGTTCCACCGCCTCTTAAAAAGAATCGGTCGAATAACTAATAACCCTATATATCATACATACCTACCTTCGTTGTCCGTGAATACCAGTATCCGCGTCAATAGAACTTTAATCATGACATCCACGTGTGATGTCATGATTGAAGTTCTATTGAATCCGAACCACACTTCACCTTAATTTTTTTCATCAGACTCTAAATTCATAAAGCGATTTCGAGTTGGGAATTACCCAACGCTTAATTCAGTAAAATGAAAATGAGTTCGCGAAGGGGAATGAATTATTTTATCGCTTTAATGCTGTGACGTGCTCAAAATATTTGCAAAGTTATCGCTAATTGAAGTGTTAAGTATATTAAGTTCCCTACTTTTTTATAAGTAATTATCGTTTTGTTTCTTTATTGTTCGAAAATTGAAATATCTTAAAATAATAATACGAAAACTAAGTCGTTGTTATGTTTAGGCATCAACTTACAGCTTCTTCTCAAGCTCAGCTGCGTCAACACAATGAAGACATTATGTGTCGTAAACAAATGCAAAAATCCAGCTTCTGAGCTAGAACATCGTTTCCGCCGAAGTAAATTTTGTCCGTAAACATTGGCGTTCAATGCGATTCCTCGGTTATCCGGTCTCCGGTTCATAGGTAAATCAAATGTGGGGCGGGAGACGGACGATTTGTCCCCGCGCGGTGGAAACATCAATCGCGGGTTACCTATGTGTATGTGAGACGTAGTAAGATATCAAATCAGACTAACAATGAAATCACTGAAACATTGCAAAATAATAATAGGTCTGGAGTGTTATGTAAGGTCGAAGTACATACTATGCTGTTTTAGCCAAATTCAAACGAAAATTACTTGTACGCATCACAAATAGTGTCACTTCAAAAACGCGAGGTTTAAGTGATTTTTTGGCTACGAATTTTGGCAAATAATTTGCTCACGCTGATGCTAATTTGCAATCTGTGTTTGTCAATCACTCAATTGTTTTTATATAACCCTCGATTTATTTCATTGAACAACATCAAAGAGGACTACGATTGAAAGCAACTCCTCATTAATATAAATTGCAAATTGCACTTGTAAAAAGCAACTATGGCTGTGTGACAGACGAGGAATCGAACCCCGTGTATTACGCAATGCGGCGCATGCCTATTTGATTCCTCGTCTGTCACACAGCCAAAGTTGCTTTTTACAAGTGCAATTTGCAATTTATATTATTAAGTTTGTATAGTGACAAAACACTATAAAAACAAAAATTTAATTACAACTCCTCATTTTTTTTCTTTGAAATGGATCTAGGTCAATTTTCAATCACGCTGTGTCTGCTCTGCTCTGCCAGTAGCAGACACCTAAATGCATTGTTTTATGAAAATTCAATGCTCGATTTGTAAATATATCTAGTCAATTTGTAAAATCATAGATTTATACATGACACTGCCACGCGTATGAGACACTACTGTATATCGGATACGGTTGTGTTGAAGTTATCAATATGTATTCCTGTTACACTGGTGCGTAGGCTTGAATATGAAATATATATATTGAACTAGCGTTAATGATATTACATCAGTACAATAACATCTATTGTAGTAATCTTCTGACATTATTAAATATTGCTTTGTGTGCATATAAAAATATAGAAAATGTATTAAGTACCTCAAGCGTATGTGAACAAGACACAATATAAATTTTATTGTTATGCGGTCTCATGCGACTGCTCGGATGTTGAACCACCAATTGATGCCCTCTTGCGGTACAATAATTAAAAGAATAAGTATTTTAAAAAAAACAACGTTTATATTGTTATTTATGCTTATGCTATGTAAGATAATTTCATTTAAACACAAAACGATGCAAGGTTCAAACGATTTTTGCTCTTGAGGCGTTGGTTAGGCTATGTTTCACAATCGAAGTGTAAGCACATTAAATGTACAATATCTACTGAAGATAAGATGAAGATCTACCTCAAATAATTCCTTTACCTACTTAGGTAAAGGACTTTATGTTTTTTTTTTGTATGTATGTTACCTCATATCTTATTTATTGTTATTTATTTGTTGACCATTTGAACCTAATATTCACCTACTTAGAGGGTTTACTTTCTAGTTGGTCCAATCCCATTGCTGCCAAATTAGAATCTGATGATAGGATTTCGGTGTAATCAAGAGAAACCCGCAAAAATTTGAAGGCACGTATAGTGTTTTTGTACTAGTATATTAAGAGCTGAGCTGGTGGTGGAACTCCTTAACGCTTAGTAGTTAAGTAATTATGAAGCCAAAACTTATGTTATATACTTTGTAGTTTATTATGGAACACAGTCAAAAGGTGCAACCCCACACTTCTTGTATAAATCACAAAAAATGGAAAATAAACTTACTTACAAAATAAGTAAAAATGTGCGTGTGTTCGGCGCCAGGTTGTGCATGCTCCATTGAAAGGCTCAAGCAAAAAGAAGATAGCAGGCAACCGTTGTATGGACATATACCTTCACACCCACGCACGCCTAAAGAGTCGCCGCAGCTTCATGCGTAATACCGAGCCACGTCGCCGCATGCCTATCTTTTATTGCCAATGTAGCACAAATTCGAAAGAATGAAGGCCTTTCTGTTCTGTGCCAAGTTTAAATATAAAAAAAAACTTTTCGTTTTATGCTGCATTTTAGATCTTAGAATGTGATTAAATGCTTCGGATAAAAGATTATTACCAAATAAGGCTCAATTTTACCAACGTCAAGGAATATTTGTCGAATAAAATACAAAACACCTAATTTGATAACGCCTTTTTGGAAATTTAAAAAGTTGATCGTTTTATATTTATTCAGTCGGATAAGTCTTATCTGACATTGGTAAAATCGACCCTCACCAGAAAATAAGCCATTTCTTTTGTTGATTCGGTGTGGGTATTATGACTACATGGAATGATTTCTATAATATCTTCAGGTCTGAATATAAAGTTTAGTTACTTAAAAATCCATGGAGACATTATTATTATTATGCCTTGTGCCGTAAAATTGTAGCCCTCATCATTTCCTCTAACTCCTAAATAGGCACGTTTCAATGCAGATTCAGATGGAAACAAATTAAAAGTTCATCATATAGTTAACAGAATAATAAAGACGTCAGACGTTGACCAAACCGATCAACTGGAGCACTAACCGCCCAATAATGCGTCCATAGATCCTGTAGGTAGACATACTCTCATGTGGTCGAACGGCTCTCAACGACCTCGCAGCTGCATTGTGTTTCTATCGATATAAAGGTGGCCTATCTTTTATAGCTGAAATGAAGTAAAGGGTTCTTTCCTGGTTTCTTAACTGAGTACAGATTTATTGTAAACCTACCTAATTATTTGTATGCGAGTTATTTATAGTTTATAAAAGAAAAACTTGACTCTACCTGAATTCCACCAAAAATAAGACCTTTTTCTTACGCAAATAAATTTCATTGAATATCAGAAAATATGCGCTCATTCTATTGCACTATTTTTGTGACTTTAAAGTAATCCTTTTTTTTAAGTAAATGAGGCTTTTGGTGATCAGTACAGCTTCTTCTCAGATATTTACGCAATCAAGTAGTTATAAAGCATTGATTAAGTCGCCTGAGCACGACGGTCTAAGTATTGAGCACCTGCAATAGTGCCTGTCGTCAAAAATAAAACTGGTGACCTCACTGACAAAACTAACTACAGGCCTATATTTATTGCTACTGTTATAGCAAAAGTGTTTGACGGTTTGCTTAATGCACAGTTAAATAAATACGTGAATCTTCGTGATAAGCAGTTCGGCTGTCGACAGAAAGTGCAATACTGTGTTTTAAGCATACCGTTAAATCCTATACGAATCGTAAGACGCCTGTACACGCCTGCTTCCTTGATTTATCAAAGGCTTTTGATCTGGTGCAGTATAGCCGTTTATGGGAGAAGCTGAGAAGCATTAACTTACCCGAGGAGCTCATCAGCGTGTTCCAGTACTGGTACTCAAACCAATCAAACAGCATGCGTTGGGCGGGAGCAGTGTCGGATCCGTATCGGCTTGAATGCGGCGTGAGGCAGGGCGGATTAACATCTCTGACTCTGTTTAACTTGTATATGAACGACATAATTGTATCTCTCAGTAGTCAGCGTGTCGGATGCTATGTCGATGGCGTATGTGTGAACAACTTAAGCTATGCCGATGACATGGTCCTACTGAGTGCGTCGATCTGTGGCTTAAGAAAACTGATACGTATATGCGAGGAGTATGCGAGTGGACACGGTTTAAAGTACAATGTGAGGAAGAGTAAATGCATGGTCCTCAAGGCAGGTACCAAATGTCCCAAGGACTTATCACCAGTATTATTGAATAATGTTCCTTTAGAAGTTGTCGATCATTTTATGTACCTGGGACACGTAATAACTCATCCTCAGGCCTCAAAGACAATGCGGATATCGAGCGGGAGCGGAGATCGTTGTCCATTAGAGCGAATATGATAGCCCGCAGATTTTCGCGATGTTCACAGGCGGTCAAAATAACATTATTCAGAGCTTATTGTACATCGCTCTATGGGGCCAGCATGTGGGCTGCCTACAATAAACGGTGCTACAGCGATTTCCGTATCCTGTACAATAACGCTTTCAGGGTGATTTTGGGGCTGCCCCGTTTTTGTAGTGCCTCGGGCATGTTTACGGAGGCGCGCACTGCATTTTTCCACGCTACCATGCGTAAGCGGTGCGCGTCAATGGTGCGCAGGGTGCGGGCCAGCCCCAATGTCATCTTGAAGGCGATAGGAGACAGACTGGACTGTCCCTTCCTCCGGCACTGCTGCGACAGACATGTCCCAGTAGTTGCTGAGGTAAGGGGCTTCTAAAATAATAAAAGTAAATATTTTTATTTTTATATATTGTGATTGTAATGATAATATTAATGATATATATTTCTGATGCTTTGTAATTTTAATATTCATTTCAATTTAATTCCTATTAGTATTTTCTTTTTGACATATTATTATTATTATTTTACTACAATTTTTCCCTTTATTTTATTTAACGAATTGAATGAATATATGGATCAATGTTATCTGAAAATAAATAATTTTGAATTTGAATTTGAATTGATTTCATACATATTTCTCTCGGTCTCGACATCACGCGTGAATGGCTAGACCGATTCCACTAATTATTATTTGTTGTGTTTATTATTGTCAGGACCTTTTGTTGGACCTCTCATGATCTTATGAAAGAAAATATTAAGAAAATTGAGCAGGTGGACCGATTTTCTTGATTTAAATTTGTCATCGTTCGGAGTAAGATAGTTACTATTAAAATTACGGGGCCGAGGCGGGACGGGGCCGGGGGCGAACACATTTCGCTGAAAATTTTCTTCAAAAATAAAATGGGATTTTACACTTTGACTCACACGGCGATAACAATAGAAGCCCTCCTTATTGCTTCCACCTTAAACCCAAAGTAAATAGTAGCGATTGAATTTCACGCGTCCTTTGTACGCGACATTCGAGCCACCTATGTCAAACGTAGTTCACAATCGAATAACTATTGATGCGCTGCGCTACTGCTGCGGTGATTCAGTATTACGTGGATTTTTAGCTTTCAATTTCGAGTTTTTGAAGCATTTTGTGCCAGGTAATTGCATGAGCATTGCGTTTAATTTGTCTATTTTGTTAAACTTGTTTGAAACGCCCAAAGTTGTGCTTAAAGTTCCTCATATCATAGGTTAAAAAAAGTAAAGTCTGTAATATCCCACTGCTGGCCAAAGGCAGGCCACAACTATGAACGAGTTAGTTTGAGCCATACTCCACCACGCGGGTCCAGTGCGGATTGGCGGAGCATCATCGTTGGTAATACCTAATTTAATTTCATACTCATTTCCGCCAGTTTTAAAAATATTTCATATCATTCACTTTATTTCCCAAAAAGAACATAGGCCATTCATTTTCATGAGTTTAATAAAGGTTACGAGTAAATTTATAATCACTACAACGATACCGATGTATTTGATCACGTGACTGCAAATGTAAAGTATACTGCTTACTAATTCCTTACGCAAATCAAAAACATTTTCCATCCCAAATCTATGTCAATTGAATAACAGAGCACTACATAATGCGACTGATAAAATGTTTGCATAAATCCGCTGAGATATTTGCATAATAAAGTAGATTGGACATGAAGCGCACACGTGGGATGCATCTTTCTTCTAGACGGAGGACGGTTTGATTGCGTCCACGATTGATTTATCTTCTTCCCAGTTTTTAGTGCTGCGCTATCGGGTTAGAAAAGCGGCAGATGCTTGAGAAATTGACACTTTCTTCCAGTGACAAGTGTCTTTTGTACTAATACAATTGACTGATAGAAAATGCTTTTGGCTTTAAATACGCTATATGTACAGTTTATGTGCATGAAGTTATAATTTAAAAAAAATGTTTGAGACACTCGGACAAGCTAGTAAAAATTGATAAACATAGGCTTATATATTCTGTATTGCACTCAAAAGTTGTATAGGAAATTCATGAAGTCCCAATGTTGCTTATTGTCTGACTTACAAACTAAGTTTATAGATATTGTAAACATATGTACATGTTACACTCAATCTTGTATAATAAATGCAAGTGAGGAAGGAAGTTATGAAATTTTTCCAGCGTACATTTGAATTGCATTTTTAATAAAATCCAAGCATTGTTGGAAAACAACTTGCAAGATACATAACCATGTATTGAATTTAAATAAATAAATGAAACATGTAGCAAAGTGCAGTCTCATTTTCTACTTGACTATTTCTTTGAAACGGCCACTCGTACTGTTCAGTCTAACTTGAAACTAGTTTTGACGAGTATGAGAGAGTTCAGATTTGTAACTGGCTTCACTTACACGAAGTGAGCAGAAGAGGGTACGGTATTTTATTGAATATTGTTTCACGTGAGTTCACTGAAAATGTATGAAGTTTTTTAATTTAGCCACTCTGAGAATGCTATTTTGGCGTTTTTAATTATGACGGTAAAACTAAGAAAAAAATGCCAAAGACGGGAAGCTTAACGTCTCTTTCATATATTTTGTTTCAAAATTGAAACAGCATTATCTGAGAGGGTAAGCTATATTAAATAAATGAATAAATATTTGACAACATTTACTCATACATTGCTCCGATCCCAAGCTAAGTAGCTAAAGCACTTGTGTTATGGAAAATCGGAAACAACGGTGGTATCACCAGTCATATCAACGGTGGTATATTTGCGTCGACATAATTATAAAACTGATTACTTATACAGTAAAGTTAACTAGTACCTTTGTGGTCTTAAAGTGCCCGATGCAGAGTCTACTTTTATTTTCCTAATATCAGTAGATATTCATTTGAAACACATTTGGCGACAGAGCAGGCGATAAACATTGCCCGGGAACCAATCAGTGTACAATGTACGCCGGCGAGTTTCTCTGCAAATACTCGAACAGGAATGAGAAGCAGCATAAGCTAATACAACGCTATTGAGCCATTGCACCAATAAATTCAAATAAAGGCGCAGGATTCAATAACGGCACCCGTATAACGTGGAGCTACATTCACGGATCGCAGGGTGTTTTGTTACTATGAATACTGCTGTAGGTATTATGCAGTTTCAATATTTTGGGAGAATAGGATATCTTCTTACTTTATCTTCTTCTTAAATACAACATACAAGAAAGTCGTGTAAGCCATACTTCTTATAACTTGTAAATGGGGTGACCGGTTTTCATGATTTTTACTTTGTTGGACCGTTGGATTGTAATAGAACTGAAAGGAGGGAGAAGGGCATATGAAAATGGAGACACCAATATTTTTCAGTAACCTTAATTTAAAATGTTGATTGATTCGACCGCTTTCAATATTTATGACGCTCGACTTCTGCGTATGTTTATACAATCTGATATTTTCCATCATTCTCAAGAGTTCTTAGTATGACAAATACATTTTTATCTGAGAAAATCGATTTTGTCAAGATACCGAAACCGAATATAATATTCATGTTACCAAAGGAATATTAGAAAATAAAACATCGGTATTGTAGCTGAACACTAGAAGCAGATGTTATTTTACACAACAGCGGAATGTTTGTAGGATTCCAATGGCGATGACTGTTGAGCAAAAATAAAACAAGTTGCACCTATTCAGAAACGGAAATTATCTTCATTTCCCACAATCCTAGTTGGCGCGTTCCCTTGTGATAAAAAGAAACCTTTGAGCGTAGTTCTTTATGCGAAGAGTTCAAAGACGTCTCCTCAATTGCTACTCAGACGTTATGAAGTGTGAAAAAGCAACACAATCCTTTGAATGATGCCACGTTTTATTTCTTAATTTGATCTCATGGTGTGTAACTGTGTTGCAGGCAAAAGACTTTAATAACTATTATTTTGTTATTTCGCATAGAATATATAATCTTTCTCCCAAAGTAGTAAAGTATATTTGGGTATCTCTCATACAAGTAACGTAGGGATGTTTATTTTTTTCTTCCGAAACCCTTCGTGTGGAATATCAATGATTAGGTTTTGTAGGTAGGTTTTATTGAATTGTGGGTGTGGTAGATCATTTTTCGGTAAAGTGGCCTATTCCCCTAATATTCCGTTTTAAAGGAAAATTTTGGTTAGAGTCCTATGTCCCCAACCTCTCCCAACTAAACGGTAGTCGGTAGATACCACGTGAAAAACCAGCCAAGTGCGAGTCGGACTCGCCCACTGAGTGTTCCGTGCCAACTTTAACTGAATTAGGGAATCCACTTACTTCCACTTAGCTAAAATACCACAATAGTTGACAGGAAATATATCTTTTTGTTTTTCACAGTGTTTGAATGAAGAACAAAGTTATGTTTGCGGTTGTTGAAAATGTGCTATAGGTATCTCAAAATCGACTAGTTCAATCCCGTCTAAACCAATTTTCGTTGCAAATATTTGTTATGATCTACATCAAATTTTTTTTTTTAAATTATATTTATTAAGTTAAGTTAAAGGGCCTCCTTTAACTTAACGGGGGAGGACATTTTGAAAGAGTCTATCTATAAAACGTTACATTTAAAAAGAAAATGGTTTAGGAACCTTTATGTCATTTAAAAAAGACCTACCATGCCATTCGGCTACGGAACCCTAAAAATGTACAGCACTAGCATATAAGATGAATTTAGAAGGAAAACCATCACTGCTACGATAAGTAATTAAATGACAGAGTAGAGTGTTACGTAGTCCCTTAACAAAGCAAAGTAATTTTCATGTTAATTTTCGTTTAATTTCTTTTTTCTTCAAGACGCGTTAAATTAAACTGACACTGTCGAATATTTCGTTATTTAAAGTGAATCGAATCCTTATTATAAGATAATCTTTATCAGGTTTAGTAGGTCATTTTTACGGCCATAAAAATTCTTACATTGATAGTAGGTACGGAACCCTTCGTGCGCGAGTCCGGCTCACACTTGGCCGGTTGGCATCTCGATCCCATAGTTTGGTTTCAATTAATCACTAATGGATGTGTTTATCAACAGTCTTTCATTATACTCTTGTTTACGCGATCCGTGAGCGTTGTATTGACAGATAAGTAGCTTAGAATCGCGTCGTAATTTATGAGATATAATTTTTAGAAGTAAATTCACACTATCGGATTCGCTTCGCTTACCCGGTTTTCAAAAAGTTAAATAAAATACATAAGGATAATACAGAGTACATTTATTGGGAGGGAAATGAAAATTAAGGAAAAAAGGTGACGTCAGGTCAGATATGTCTTTGTTTCACGGTCGACCCATAGTACAGTGGCCAGCACATCAACTTTTTCGCATACTCGTCCTTATTACAAATGAATAAGATACCGCAGTGTTAACCTTGACTTGCTGTTGTCCGTACAAGGTATTAATATACTTGCACCGAAAGATTTGACACTTGAAAAATAATTTTAAGGAATGTTACCTAGTAGATATTATTATAATACACACTTAACTTACTACTTACTCAAGCCTAGTTCCCAATGTTGAATATAGTCAAATATTATTAATAATCTGATCTATGGCACTTGTGAAATGTAAATCAGAAACAGCGGTGGCACCACAATACACATACTAAAGACAATTAGAAAGTTATGATTTCTACATTGACCCGACCGGGAATCGATACCGTGACCTCGGAGCGGCGATGCATTGATACCCAGCGTGTTTAGCCACCCCACCACGGAAGTCGTTGTTATATAAAAGTCAAATGATTGAATGTTTATCGTAAACAGTTTTTATTGAAATGAAATTCGATCATTTGTGACTTACAGTTTTCATTGAAATGCAGTTCGATCATTTGTGACTTTCGGTTTCACGTACGGAACCCATAGTACTTAATATTTTAGATACATAATTTTTATTCTGAATAATGATTGCGTTCGAAACATAAAAAAGCAAGCTTGTTTCAATATTACAAAAGTTTGTGGTAAACCGCGAATCTTCTCTCAAGCAGCCCGCTTGTAAAAAGAAGGACAACCACGCTATATCCATCTACGCTGACACCGCAGTCAGCGAAGTTGTAAGTTCATACAGGTTTGTCCAAATAAAATATGCATTCGCAAGAACACGGACGCCTCAAGAAAATAGCCGGTGTGTTAGGACAAAAGCTTTTAGAGAGCTTGGGCGATGCATACTGCCAAGTTAGGAAGTAAACACATGAATTAGTACTGTCATTGCAGAAAATGCCGTTCTATTCGTAGAATAACACGAAGCTGGAAAAACATTTTCATTCTCAGATAGCACAAGCTGTTAGCCTCACTGTTCATTTTGTTTTGACTTGAGTAAGTTACATTTTAATATTTACCGGAATTGAAATAGAACAAGCTGTTTTCCAAACAGACGGCAAATGTGTTATTTTGAGCTTTTGGGTCAGTTTTTTAAAGCGGTTTTTTTATTTCATGATTTTTAGTTTATTACTCATATTTCAAAAACTACTAAAATGATTTTGATTAAACTTACACGGTACCGTAAGTTAAAATATACCTGATTGAACTATAATCTTACGTGTGATATATATAATCATCTCACTTTGACTTCTCGTTTTAGAGAAACCCTTGGACAAACATACAATTACGAAATATTGCACTCGTGTTTGGAAGCCTTAATAGATCAAAATAATGAAATATTATTAAATTCAAACGATATCACATACATACACTTTGAATTGATTTTCTCCTTGTTTTGAGTCGGTAAAAAGATCAATAATTTTATACTAAGAGTGTCAGACCTAAAGCGTGTGTAACACTCCTTACACCACTCTAACGGAGACGAGCGAGTACATTTTCACGAATCACATTTAAATGACATTCTGGCGATGAATGCCTTACACTTCGCCCCTACTCCACATTGAAATATTTATTTGTTTGCTGTCGTATTCAAATGTTTGTGTCACGATTCAAAATGTTTTCAGCTTAGACGTACCACATCGGCTCTTTACTTCTTATCGAGTGTATTTGAAGTTTGTATCGAAATTTCACCGTGCGAATTTCGACTCGATTTATGTTTTGCTTCTTCAGATAATGTTGACTTAAAGTGATTCATCTCAACTCACGGACCGAAATATTGTATGAACATTCATCGTGGCCCATGAAGTATAATGAGATTTAATTTGGAAGACGAGCTCGTATGAACGCGGCAGTGTGCGCGCGGTTGCACCAAAGAGGTCATAATTGGAAAATCGAGATGGCCTCGCCCCGCGCGAAGGAGAAAAAGGAAAAATGAGTGTTAGTTAGCTGGTAGGTGCTAATACTTAATGATTTGACTGTATGACAGGGGACACCATATTTAATTGCCTTCTTTCGTGGAAAATTTTAAAAATAAACTGTCATTGTTTGAAAATATGTAAATAGTGTGTATAACCTAGGTAATTCTTTTAACCTCATTAACAAAATGTTTTTTTTGTCTGCCATTAATTATGGTAAGGAAAAGGTTTGTTTGGTAGAAAATGTTACGTTGGTAACATTTTTAGGGTTCCGTAGCCGAATGGCAAAAAATGGAACCCTTATAGTTTCGTCAAGTCTGTCTGTCTGTCTGTCTGTCCATTCGTATGTCACTGCCATTTTTATTCTGTAACTATATTTAAGCATTATGCTGTTGAAATTTAGTAGGAAGATGTACCTTGTTACGTGTCCGTTTTTTATTTTTATCTAAAACTACGCGTGTTTATGGATAGGTCTTTTCAAATGACATTGATGTTCCTAAAACCATTTTCTTTTAAAGCCTAACGTTTGATAGATAGACGCTTCCAAAGTGGTACAACGCGACATTAACGCAGTACAAGCCGTAGAAAACAGCTCGTAATATTTTACATCACATCGGCCTTAAAGAAAACAATAAGACCCTTGTCTTTTCGACTGTGTAAAACCGTAACATCTATACGAGTACATACATCGGTTTCCATTTAGTAACGGACGCGTCCAGTGAGAAATGTTTAGTTCTTTATGAATTGCTCTTGTCCCTACACTGAGGAGGGTCGGGCCGATTATAAATCAAGTACTTCATTTGGAATTGGAAAAGTACCCAGAAGTCATTCAACTTAGAACTGTTTCGAAGATCAATCAAACTGCCTGTGTACTTTAAATTAGAAACGGGAGCAATTAGAAGATGTGCTACTAGTCCAAAAAACACGGTGTTTCAAGTGTGTTCAAGCTCACATGCTTATATAAGAAAAGTAGATTTTTGGAATAATATACACTGACATAGGTACAAAGTTATATGTTATTTATTTTCTTTGAATTTATCAGATTAAGAGTCGGTTTTACTAATGTCAGTTATGGAATATTCATCGAATACGTGGCGTGTCCTAAGCTCTATTTTGGAATTCCGTGATACAAATATCTTGTAAAAAGAATCCTTCAACCAAATGCTTTTAAAAAAATTACCAAATCAAAAGCTTAAGAGCAATTATTCATTGACGTAGTTAAAAAAAAACCGCCGCGAAGGGTTATAGGTAATTCGACCAGATCCTTTTAATAGGCAAATTTGGTATGTCAACATTTCGGAGCTACTTGACTTTGAAAGTTTTTTTTTGAAATTCATAATTTCTTATTTTAATAAACCTAATGACTAATTTCTGATTGTCCATGAAGATGAAATAAGAAACCAAAAGTTGAATGATGTATCCATAAGAGACCATAAATTTCGCGCGGTCGGAACGAGTGCACTGTAGCTTAATGAGAAGTGTGTTTGGGCCGGTAAGCCAGAAAGTTGCAGGTTCGAGTCCCGCAAGTGCCCAATTTTTGGTTGTTTATTTCATCTTTAGGAATATAAAATATTACACTGTGAGTGTTTAAAACCATCTCTTTTTGTTTTCTGGATTTTTAAGAGTTTACATTCTAGGCCTTAACTCCAAGTAATAAAATCAATTTTTAGTTAGAATTAAATTTAATTAAAATAATTGATATTCATTTCAAAACTTATTTAAAAAAAGGTTTTCTCAACAAAATGGTGTAAAATTAAAAAGGAAAAATATTTTAAAATCATCTACGCAATTTCAGTTATCCAACAATTACCTCGTATTATGCAAAAGTAAGGGTAAATTGTTCAATTCTGTTGGAATGCTGAAAATGTGTCGATGTTTTTTTTTTATTAAAGTAATTCACCGATTGAATTCGACAATCTGTTTTTTGGCAGAAAATATCAATTAATTTTATTTAAGGAAAAATATAATAACAATTTATTTAATCTGTATTGTATTTTTTATTTATTATTTAGAGCTAAGGACTGGAATGTAAAGTTAAAAGAAATAACAGTTTAGTTTCAACTTTGACTGCCTTAAAAAAATCAAAGAACAACCCAGAAAACCGCAAATTTAATACGTAATTTTAAACATCGTTTAGAATATAAACGCTATTATCATTTTTTTTAAAAAAACATGCACAGTTGGGTCGGAGTGGTAGGCACACAGCGTGCTGGTGGCCAAGCACTCGGGACCGAGTGCTAAATATAAAATGACGTCAGGAAAGACGTCACCGTTATCACTCGAGCCCGATTGCTCGGCATTAAAGGAGTTAAGCACTACTTTCTAAAAAAACTTCAAAGTTAAGTAGATCTGCAATGGTTGACTATTAGATAATACATTATAGGATCAAAATTTTCCCAAATAAGGTTCCATCGCCTCTTAAAAATAATCGGTCGAATTACTAATAACCCTGTATATCATACATCCCTACCTTCGTTATCCTTTAATAACAGCATCCGCGTCAATAGAACTTCAATCATGACATCCACGTGTGATGTCATGATTGAAGTTCTATTGAATCCGAACCACACTTCACCTTAATTTTTTTCATCAAACTCTGAATTCATAAAGCGATTTCGAGTTGGGAATTACCCAACGCTTAATTCAGTAAAATGAAAATGAGTTCGCGAAGAGGAATGAATTATTTTATCGCTTTAATGCTGTGACGTGCTCAAAATATTTGCAAAGTTATTGCTAATTGAAGTGTTAAGTGTATTAAGTACCCTACTTTTTATAAGTAATTATCGTTTTGTTCCTTTATTGTTCGAAAATTGAAAAATCTTATAATAATAATACGAAAACTAAGTCGTTGTTATTTTTAGGCATCAACGTACAGCTTCTTCTCAAGCTCAGCTGCTTCAACACAATGAAGACATTATGTGTCGTAAAAAAATGCAAAAATCCAGCTTCTGTGCTAGATCATCGTTTCGCCGAAGTACATTTTGTTCGTAAACAATGGCGTTCAATGCGATTCCTCGGTTATCCAGTCTCCGGTTCATAGGTAAATCAAATGTGGGGCGGGAGACGGACGATTTGTCCCCGCGCGGTGGAAACATCAATCGCGGGTTACCTATGTGTATGTGAGTCGTAGTAAGATAGCAAATCAGACTTACAATGAAATCACTGAAACATTGCAAAATAATAATAGGCCTGGAGTGTTATGTGGGGGTTGAGGTACATACTCTGCTGCCTTAGCCAAATTCAAACGAAAATTACTAATACGCATCACAAATAGTGTCACTTCACAAACGCGAGGTAAAAGTGATTTTTGGCTGCGAATTTTGGCACATAATTTGCTCACGCTGATGCTTATTTGCAATTTCTGTTTGTCAATCACTCAACTGCTTTTATGTAACCCTCGATTTATTTCATTTAACAATATCAAAGAGGACTTTGATTGAAAGAAACTCCTCATTTTTTTTCTTTGAAATGGATCTTGGTCAATTTTCAATCTCGCTGTCTCTGCTCTGCTTTGCCAATAGCAGACTACTAAATGCATTATTTTATGAAAATTCAATGCTCGATTTGTAAATATATCTAGTCAATTTGTAAAATCATAGATTTATACATGACACTGCCACGCGTATGTGACACTACTGTATATCGGATACGGTTGTGTTGAAGTTATCAATATGTATTCCTGGTACACTGTTGCGAAGGCTTGAATATGAAATATATTGAACTAGCGTTAATGATATTTACATCAGTACAGCAACATATATTGCAATAATCTTCTGACATTATTTAATATTGCTTTGTGTGAATATAAAAATATAATTAATGTATTATTACGATACAATAATCTAGATATTTAATCCCTCGAGCGTATGTGAACGAGACACAATTGAAATTTATTGTTATGCGGTCATGCGACCGCTCGGATGTTGAAGTACCAATTGATGCCCTCTTGCGGTAACATAATTAAAAGAATAAGTATTCTTTAAAAAAAAAAACAACGTTTATATTGTTATTTATGATTATGCTATGTTAGATCATTTCATTCAAACACAAAACGATGCAAGGTTCAAACGATTTTTGCTCTTGAGGCGTTGGTTAGGCTATGTTTCACAATCGAAGTGTAAGCACATTAAATGTACAATATCTACTGAAGTAGGTAAATGAATTATTTCAGGTAAGGAGGAGGTTATTAATTCGACTTTATGTTCTTTTTTGTATGTATGTTACCTCATATCTTGTTTATTATAATTTATTTGTTGACCATTTGAACCTAATATTTACCTACTTAGAAGGTTTACATTCTAGTTAGTCCCATCCCATTGCTGCCAAATTAGAATCTGATGATAGGATCTCGGTGTAATCAAGAGAAACCCCCCAAAATTTGAAGGCACGTATAGTGTTTTTGTACTAGTATATTAAGAGCTGAGCTGGTGGTGGAACTCCTTAACGCTTAGTAGTTAAGTAATTATGAAGCCAAAACTTATGTTATATACTTTGTAGCTTATTAAGGAACACAGTCAAAAGGTGCAACCCCACACTCCTGGTATAAATCACAAAAAAAATGCAAAATAAACTTACTTACAAAATAAGTAAAAATGTGCGTGTGTTCGGCGCAGCGCCAGGTTGCATGCTCCATTGAAAGGCTCAAGCAAAAGAAGATAGCAGGCCACCGTTGTATGGAGATATACCTTCACCCCCACGCACGCCTAAAGAGTCGTCGTAGGTTTAAGCGTACTACCGAGCCTAGCATGCCTATCTTTTATTGCCGGAATAAACGCTTGCAATGTAGCACAAATTCGAAAGAATGAAGGCCTTTCTGTTCTGTGCCAAGTTTAAATATAAAAAAAACATTTCGTTTTATGCTGCATTTTAGATCTTGAAATGT
>CAWUPE010001054.1:0-34422 GCA_963924145.1 Pyrausta purpuralis | reverse complement strand
ACGCATATGAATATAAAATATGACACTGTGAGTGTTAGAAACATTCTAAACCATTAAATCTGTTCGTTGTGTGAGTTGCGATGCTGAAGCGCGTTTTCAAAACGCACGACTGCATCGATGCTAAAAGTCGCAATGTGTAAGGGGCCTATCCTATAAGTATATGTCACCGTAATATTGTAAAAACCGCGTGATTACAATCAAACGGTAATAAATCAAATAATTGTGAACAAGCTTGAAATTGAAATGGTTTAGAATTTACGCTTGTCTGGTTCTTAAATGTCAACCTAACACGAAGGGGTGTGAGCGAAGCGAATTCCACCACTTTGCCTACTGATTCGTCATTTCAGTTTCTCGGTCTCAACTCATTGCAATCCAACGGATATAAAACCGTTGCCAAATCTCGTGGTTTTTACAAAATTAAGGTGACATTAAATGATAAGATACAACAGAGCCTAAGAACTTAAGACACAAGCATTGAGTAAGTAATCACTACGTTCTTGACACAAGTACCTAGGATTTTGAATCAGACACCGATATTCCAAGATGAAAGTTTTCTAAACAAACCTGAAAGTTCAGTAACAAAACCCATAAACAATTATTATTACAGAAAATACTGCAAAGAAATGAAAATGAAAAAATATGGATGCCTTCTTTTTTGGGTTCCGTAGCCGAATGGCAAAAAACGGAACCCTTATAGTTTCGTCAAGTCTGTCTGTCTGTCTGTCCGTCCGTATGTCATAGCCATTTTATTCTGTAACTATAAGCACCACACTGTTGAAATTAGGTAGGAAGATGTATCCTGTTAACCGCTTTACGATTCTCATACAAAAAATAAAAAATATGACATTTAAGGGGGGGGCTCCCATACATGAAACTAAAACAAAAAAAAAAAAAATTTTTGTCAAACCTATTCGTGTGGGGTGTCTATAGATAGGTCTTTTAAGATGACACTGAGGTTCCTAAAACCATTTTCTTTAAAAGTCTAACGTTTCATAGCTAGACGATTCCAAAGTGGTAAAATGGGCGTCCCCGCCCCCCCATCTTACTTCTAAACTAAGCGAGTGTAAATTTTGAAAAGAATATATAATGTAGATCTTAACAAATACTTTCAAAGAAAATTGGTTCGGACGGAATCGAACAAGAAGTTTTTGAGATATAGCACATTTTCAACAACCGCAAACATAACTTTGTACTTCATACAAACACTATGAAAAACCAAGTTATATTTGATGTCCAAAATATCGTGGATTTTACTAAGTGGAAATAAGTGGATTCGCAAATTCAGTTAAAGTTGGCACGGAACCCTCAGTGCGCGAGTCCGATTCGCACTTGGCCGGTTTTTTGAAGTTCTTTCAGGAAAAAAATAAAATATGCATATGAAAATTTTGAAATGTTGTCAATTGATCAATCCATCTCAGCTGGGCAGCGTGCGGAAAACTGCGTAAGAGTGTCTTCTCATCTCATCTACCTCAGTGTCTGAAGACGAAAGTCTTCAACCAGTGTGTGTTACCATTGATGACATACGGATCCGAAACTTGGCCTCTTACTATTATTATTATTTATATAGGACAACGATAGACCCAAGTACGGTTAGTAAACAATGCATCTGACACACTATGTTAGTACCTAATAACTAATTTGGTGCATGTACTTTGACTAATGTGCCACATTAAGAGACAGACATGTTGTCGCCCACCAATGACTTTCAGTATACGTTGGAGTTGTCACGCACCCTTAACATCAGGGATGCTTGTTTTTTTCTGATGATTGCCACGAAGCTATCTGTATGCGCCTCTGCGAACTTACTATGGTCTAATTAACAAGCTCAAAATCACGCAGCGAGCGATGGAGAGGACTATGCTCGGTGTTTCTCTACAAGATCGAATCAGAATCGAGGAGATATGTAGAAGAACTAAGGTAATGGGCATTCGTCTGCAAATCATTAAGCTCAAGTGGTAGTAGGCAGCGTGCACAACGCGAAGAAACTGATAGCCGCTGGGGTATTGGAGACCTTACGATCAAAAGCGCAGTGAAGGACGTTCATAGACAAGACTACAGGATAACACTGGATGCAGACAGCTCACAACCGGTCACTGTGGAAAACCGTGAGGGAGGCCTTTGTTCAGCAGTGGACGTCCTTTGGCAAATAATAATGATGATGATGATGACCTATCTAGATAGATAGATAGATAGATAGATAACTCTTTATTGCACATTACATAAATTGATTAACAAATTCGTTTTAGGGAAATGAACAATTTAGGCGGTCTTATCGCTATAAGCGATCTCTTCCAGACAACCTTTGGGTAAAGAAATTATGAGTTTTATAGGAAGGGGTATTTTGTGCATAAAAAGAAAAGAAAATGAAAATGAAGAGCTGAAAAAGTGGAATAGAAATATATCTGTATAATAAAAATAATTATATAAAAATAAGAACAGATAAATAAATAATATACATATTTATAAAATATATATATAACACATCTAAAGCCTAGTAAGTGCAGAAAACACCCCAGCCAACCTAACTATCAGTTTTCTAAGTATTGGAATAATAAATTTTGAGATCCAGTTATGAGTTGCAAATTCTTTCTTCTTCTAAGTATGAAGGAGATTAAGCCCTAAATCGTTTATTCCTTATGTCAAAAACATATTTGACTTTGAGTTTGTGTACAAAACAAATATAAACAATTTTAATAATAATTACTGCACTCCATCGAGGAAAAGTTTTCATTAAAGTACATTATAGCCCCCTTATTCCAAATACTTAGAAGGTTAGAACCGTAGGTATTAACAGGGTCAATATAAGAAGAATGTCATGTGACAGCATTCAAAAATATTTCTTTTAGTCGATAAACCTTAGTCTGAGTTAACCTAGTGCTATCATTATTGTTATAAAGGTTTATTTGTGGTGTGTTTCAGTGCTTTCCATTCCATCTCAAAGTCCAGACCTCGGGCACAAAAGCCATTACTCACAGATGGTGTTAGAACGTACACGTTTGGCAAGGTAATATAATCACTGCAGAGGCAGGTAACGAACCGTGAAGGGTCGAAATTGTAGGCAAACTCTTGTTTGACCAGTAGAACTACCTTGACACTTCCGAAGCATTAAAAATAAAACTGATTTTAGTGCAGTGTTAAGGAGTTAAAATAATCAATCTCAGCATGAGGAATTTCTAGCAATATCATTGACAAGAATAAAGGCATATTTCACCATCGACAAATAAACACTAACCAAGTAAGCATGAAGTATTGAACATATAACGCTGGTGGATATTTATTCAGACACTGTGAAACAGGCCGTAAGGATAATGTGAAATTAAAAGTTATTTACTTCTATACAATGAAAACGGTCTCCATAACTCACATTATGAACTTTTGCTCAATCATGAAATATCCATTCTCATCCAAAAGAATTTAATATCAAAGTCTGTTTGTACCAACGGAGCAATCTGGTCATCCCTTGAGGGTATGTTGACACTTCCCTCCCCTTCCGATTTTTACACTGTAATAAAATGTAGGGCGTGAAAACGTTCATAATCATCGTTTTCTCTTTCAAACAGAAGGCAGATTTCATTACCTAAAAAGTTTCGGTCAGATTGTATTCAGTAACAATTAGTTCAGTTTGTTAAAGTTGACGTTCAGTTGCACTTCATATATTTTAGCTTACTATAACCGAAAGCATAACTGGAATAGCGTTTTTGTGTAAAATGTGTTATGCTTAGCATAATAGAAATGGCGCAACTGAATCTAATTCAGTTACCATATTTACTTTAGTAGGTGACATAGCAGGGGACAATTCTCGTGTAATTCGTATAAAAGTTCACCAATCAAATAATCTTTATAGAAGAGAAATTGATATCCATATATAGTACTTGATACAAATATGGCCTACGTTGTAATACGGCCTATGCATCAGAAAACACGGATAAATAACTCCAACCGTAAAAATACTTTAAGGACACGTTCTCACACGTCCTATGACCCGGTCGAGTGCATGAACATCCAGCTCCGCGATCCTCATGCCAGTTGGCACGCGTCCTTCAAAAATGGTGGGTGATTTCGTGCTCTCTTATAAAAATACGGCGATTTCGTGATAAGTTTTCTTTTAAAATAATGCTGTTTTAGATTAAGTTTTTCTTAGTGATCGTTTCTTAATATTTATCAGTAGTTAATAATTATTATAATTTGTACTACTGGCTATAGATGCATTATTGAAAAAAAAAAATAAGACAACTTGAGCGTGATATCGAATAAGGCCTAGGCCTTATTTCAGCACGGTAGGCCATATTAGTGACGGTAGGCTTTGGTAAGAATCTCACTCGTCGTTTCCAATTACCACTTTGCAACAACTTAGAAAATTTAATTTCAGCAGAATCTTTGCCCACAACACCTGCTACGCCAGATATCCGAGTTCTGCAAGATTATTAGGGGTCGAAAAAATTATGAAAATCAGCCTGGGCCTAGTGGTTTATTCAATGCTCGCCGTCTTGTAGATTATTGCGATTCTGACTTGGATGAACCACGCAACAAACCTGACGATGACAAATGCTGGGAATCAGAAATTATGTCTAAATTGGGAATGCCAGCTAGATGTTTGACTGGAAGAAGAATATATTCTTCTTCTTTCAGTTTAGATACCGATTCGGAGAGTGAAAGCTCCAAAATCATGTGTCTGACTCAGCGTTCAGAAACATGCTTGTTGAATGTAAACCCCAATAACACGTGTCAGCAACTTGCGTCCGAATTCAGCAATAGATCATGTAAAAAAAAAACTTAAAAAATGTGTTTCTTCCTCAGCATTTAGCAATTGAACCAGTGAATGAAGGCTCAAAAAATGAGACTGTCTAAACAATCAGAATTAGACTATCATGGCATGTCTACAACCCCAAAAAAAATATCTCAGGATCAAGATCCTTTAGATGAAGATAATATTCCTTTAGGGCAATTAAGTTCAAAATCTCCTTTTCAGAAAATCATGCCAGCACCTGATTACGGACAAATAAAAGCGTAAAACGTAATGAGAATTCTAATAGCACAGAAAAGAAAAAGAAAACAGTATCGAAAAAAATACAAATCCTGTAAAAAAGGAACAAAAATCAAAACCTATAAAAAATACCAAAAAGACCACGAATAAGAAAACAAAAAGCTTTTTTTCTAAAAGATAGAAGAATAAAAGCTGGTACCTACTGTCATGCCTGTCTCGAAGACAAAGTAGCAGATACCTATGCGACCATGCAAAGACTGCTTTAGGTGGTGTCACGAAGATTGCGTAGGAATAACCAAAGATGATTCAGAAGCCTAGAAGAATTGAAAACTAATATAAGTTCCTAAACTCATTATTTAAAAGTTTTTTTGTGTAGGCCTTATTCGAACACTATGTTTTAATAAGGCTTATACAAAAAAGAACTAATTGTTTATTTTTCATGATTTATTTTATTAAACATAGAAGAAATCGTTACTTTGTCACTATGAATACTTAATTTTATTGATAATTTACGTGTTATTCTTAATAAGTAAGATCTAGGTTTGGCTAGAGATTTACAATATATTTTTATTTAATTTGTTTGTAAAACTTTTGATTACGCAAAGAAATCGACGTGTTTAATGTTATTAGACTGAATTTTATTTTACATAACTTCAATTTTGAGGCCTACAGGCCTTTGAATCATATAGGCCTTAATACGTGTAGCCGATTTATTAAAGCCAAAACAGGTGGTTTCGAAACTTGAATATTTTGATTAGATAGAGGTAAAAAATATGTTATTTTTCATTAAAATGCTAAAATTAAAGAATAAAAGAAGTTATCTAACCTTGTTTTTATTTGTTTAATTTAATATTTATAAAAATACAAGCATTCAAAATAAGGTAGGCCTTATTTGTATCAAGTACCTTATTTAGATTTAGTTTATTTTTACGTGTAGATATTACTTGATTTTTAAGGTAAAACGGTTAAACTCGCAATCGAATTACCACACAAAAAAGTTAGATTGCGGCAAGAATCAGCCTCCTGATTTTACCATGAACCGTATCTACTTTAATTCCTTAACATACTTCTTATTCTAATCCATAATCAGTAACGACTAAAAAAGCAATTCTTCACCTTGATTTATAACGAGATTCTGACAATCTCTTTCACCAAGCTGCCCCAACGGACTCGAAATTGAAATTAGCGTAAAAAAATGAAGAATAAATTAAAATAAGATGACTCAGACTTACTTCATTATTTAATAATCTTTCAAATAATGATATCAATCGGTTAAACGGCAGAATTAAAACTATTGTATTATTCGGTGTTCATAAAGCTGTTTTCCAACTACGAATTCCGTTCTAACATTTCCTTCAAGTTGGGACAAAAACTATACGTTATGTTACAATACAAAATAAAATAAATCAACCTGGTTTTCACAGCGTAATCCTAACTTCAGACGTTGAGCAAACGCATACTTATGTAACATTGCTAACTATGCTTGTGCAGGCGTTGTAGTTAAAATGGAGTTTCTGAAAGCGCATTCATTTTGGGTTTCGTGACAGCGTCGTCAGTATGAATTTGGGATAACATTAAGAAGCTACTCTGGCTCTAATATTGTTTATTAAATATTTAAGATTATAAAATGCTAGCTTTATGCATATGATAGCAAGTTTTGAGCTGATTTTTCCAACGTCAGTTATGACTTATCAGACTGAATCCCACCAAAATATTTTTTATGTTAAATTTGCCAAAAGCCGAGATCGTATGGCTTTCAGTGGCAAAAAGTTATGAGATCACATATAGAGCCAAACTTCTTACCATGCACGCCCTAACTTAACTTCACAAACCTACTTCAAAATCTTCACAAACTTACAGCTTACAAAGAAGTTGGGCTCAAAATGTTTTTGGTAGGATCTCATTCCTTTTTGGACGTTATTTAGAATAATTCATTTATACTTAAGTGTACTGAATTAAAGCAGTATACGGATTTGCTTCGCTAAGATTTTATTTTATTTTCATACTTGACGTTTTGAATGATAGCATCTGAGGTCATAGGTAGACACGGTGCTATTTGTTATTATTAAGCTTCGATCACTCAATAAATAATAAGCTTTCTCATGCACGCAGGAAAAGCAAGCAGTGTGAGGTGTTGTTTGGGTCTTCAAAAAGTAGGATCCCATGACAGTAAAATTTTCCAACCAAGTTCCCTGGAGAAAAATGAATGATTTCTTATTTAAGTAGTCTCAACGAAAGACCATTATTTGCGAGTATTTTAGATTAGTCATTGCATCAAGGGATGGCGCTTTCGTATTTTTAACCCATAACGCCGTTTCTACTAACCCTAAAAAGTGCTTGAACCCTAAAAAGTGAACGAAACATTAAAATAAAACATGAAAAGAAAATTGACACCAATCACATACATTGCTCTGATCCCACAGTAAGTAGCCAATGCACTTGTGTTATGGGAATCAGACACAATGGTGGTACCACAACACCCAGAACCGAGACAATATAGAAAATAATGAATTCTACATTGACCCGACCGGGAATCGAACCCGGGACCTCGGAGCGGCAACGCCTTGAAACTCAGCGAGCTAGCCACTACACCCACATTTAAGGACGGACACGGAAGTCGTCGTCGAGATAAAATATGTTTATGCAAAAAAAAGTAACATCAAATATTAGGATGGGAGGGAGATAGGAGGGGAGGGACGCCCATTTTACCACATCTCTCGTCAATCTCTCAAATCTCAAAAAAAAATTATATAAACCTCGATGTCATTTTAAGAGACCTATCAATTATCAGACACCCCACATTTTAGGTTTGAGCATTTTTTTAGTTTCATGTATGGGAGCACCCCTAATTTTTGTTTTAAATTTTTGTATGAGAAACTTAGAGCGGTTATTAAGATACACCTACCTAGCAAGTTTTATGTGTCTGATGCTAATAGGTTCAGAATAATGTACCTGTTACATACAGACGGACAGACAGACAGACAGACTTAAAAAACTAAAAGGGTCCCGTTTTGCCATCGGCATCGGAATCCTAATAGCAATCCCTAACAGAGGCACTAAATGACAGGAATCATGATTTTTAGTAACAGATTTTATTTTAATATTTAAAAACAATAAATGAATGAAATTGATATTTTCGATTATTTAGGAGCTACACTATTTTTGAATTTTGAAAAGTGTTTACTGACTTAATGTCATTTTGATCTATCTTATAAAAAATCAGAATATGGTGAGAGTAGTACACGATACACCAGATCGATCAGGGGCCTGGCACTTTTTGTTAACTTTTAAGCTATTGCATAGCTTCTATCGCAGGTCTTAAGCGGTCTTAAGCGTGGAGACCGAATCCAGTCCTAACACTCCAACCGGCACAGCGGTGATAATTTTTAGATTTTCCATTTATCGATATGAGCGTGATATTTCAAAAAGCTCTGAATAGCAGAGCTTTTAATGACTTTTTGAAATATCGCACTTGTATCTTTAGTTCAGCAACCCGCCTTTAGGTGGCATTGGTTGTAATAGTAAGTAATAAAATAATAATTACAGTTAGATAGTAATTGCATAAGTAGATAAAAAATGCTATGCGATAGCTTTACCGCGGCAGTCTCCGAGTGCCACATGTATTTTTTTTTACTGTAGTGTATGTTACACGATGATTTCGGGACGATGGTTAGTGGAGGTAAGATTTATTTCAAATATTGTAAGTATTAAAAGAATTATCTAAAAGGCTTACTAAATTCAGTACGATGAATAACTAAATAATTAATGAATTTATATATTTATTTAGCAGATTGTTTATCCCTACAAATAAATATTATAGTACATATTCATATATGGAAACGGATTTCGTCCCACTGTTTTTTACAGTTGTGCAGGGTTTTTGATTTGTATAAAAGCGAGCTTCGTGCAAGAATATGTGCTCTTTTTGTACTTTCTCTCACTTTGTGCCCTATCTTTGTGCTATTTTGTTGGAATAAATATATTGGAGAAGAACCTCAAGATTTATACTACGTGTTTATTATTCAAGAACCCCACACGCGGTCACATGTACTTACGAGTACTTCACTTCTATGCTTCTATTCTGGTACTTTTGATGTTAATCTAGACGCGGAAGGGAAAAGCACATAGCCTGTAACGTCCCCATTGCTGTGTAAAGCCCACCACGCGGGCTATGTGCGAATTGGTAGAGGAGTTTAGTCAAATCTTAATGTCTATAAAAATTATACAGGGCAAGGTTTTAACAACCTGTTATAAAAAAATGTACCACATGATTTGTTTTCATTTAATTTTATTACATAAACATGTACTACGCAGATGCCAAATGATATATTTTAATATTATTATTACGTGGAGCGTCGATTATCCGAACATCGCTTAACCGAACGACCGCTTATCCGAACGTCAACGGCGTGGGTCAATGCCCACCCCCACCCTCCGACCGCGCTTTAGTTTTAGCTCGCTTGTCGCAATTCGTGCACTTGTTATTGTACCTACTCGCGTGTTTGTGTTTCGTTTTTAATTCATTCGTGTAAATTCGTATGGCTGAATCAATATACATATGTACATACATATATAATTACATTAGTTCGATTATCCGAAAATACCGGTTTTCCAAACACCCATGTCCCCCAATTAGTTCGGATAATCGACGCTCTACTATTAATTGAAATAAACGACTTCAGTTCTTTTGAGCATGTCGAGAATGTGACTAAAGCGGTTTATATCATGTATGAATGAACGTGTTGTCCTATTTATAATAACGATTAAATTATTATTTATAACTTAATATTATAAAATTCACGTGCCATAAATTTAACTTAGTAATGCTACTATGTTAATTGATTTGAAACTCACTCACTATCTTCAGAATTTTGTAAATCTGGATCAACGTCTATAGTGTCGGCAGAAGTGACTAAGATCTGGTAAAAATTGTGGAAACACTCTGGTATTAAAGATAAATGTGATAATATGTCACGTTTTTTTTTCAACGCTAATTGGTACCGGCATGTTAGTAATAGGCAACAGAGTGAAATTTTTTTTGCGCCTAGTACTTCGTTTAAAATTTATTATTTTGAAATGGTCCTCTCTTGAAAGAGACGTTTTGTATTTTATAGCACCATAATCAGCGTCGTAACATAACCACTTCATATCGTGCCACTTAAAGATATTCCCTTCGTTGTCCTTTTTTCTAACAATTAATGGGCCTTTCAACAAGCTCGCAAAATCAAAAAATCGGTCGGTCGCATTTCTTTTACAATAAATTTTTTGCTGCTCGTTCTTACTTACTGCATCCAATCATGTGGATGATAAATTTGTATTTCAGTTTTTTTCTCTATAATTGCATGATCTAAGTCTACCTTCATATGTGTATGACCTGGTACCATAAACTTATGGTGTACGCATAAAATTATTATCCCTTTGGAATAGAACGACAAAGATGTCACTAGCAGCAAACTGTGTGATAAAAAGAGATGGGTAGCAGAACCATTTTTGGCACATGTCAAACAGTTGACCGCCCCGCAGAAACCTCGCTGAAAATTACGTGCATTTGATTTTTTATATTTAAAAGTGAAATTGTGTAAATAATGCGTCTGAAACATGGTGACTTGATCGGTGATTGATTGTTCATATTCATATTCATTTATTTGCCAACTAAGTGTTACATACATATAGCAGGTCTTATGCTAGACAATTGCACTTATGACTTAGTAACCCTTTCAGTTTGGGTATTGCAAAATTATTTGAGGGCTATATTAAATTATGTTATAATTATCTTATAATAATAATAATAAAACTTAAAAGTATTACATTTTGGACTTATAATTACAGTGACTACTTAAAGTTTTGACTATATCAGAGCAACTTTAGCAAAAGAAATAAATAAACAGTTGGTTATTTATTATTTATATGTTTGTATTTTGTTATAATTTATGTCTTTGTTTTTATCTATTTGAGTGTCAAGTTTTATGTATGTCTTAATTTTTGTTTTATTATTTGGGTATCAATTTATTTTATGTTATCATTGTGTATTTTTTGTTTAATGTTCACATATTTTATTATAACATTTATCTATCATGAGTTCTGTTTTTTATGCATTACAGCGGCATAACCCCAACAAATAATCGTTTAACAGGTAGATTAGTCCCAAATCGAAGCCTCTTAATATACGACTTATATTTACCAATGCGCTTCAAATTTAAAGTACGCAGTTTGATTATTCTATTCTACAAACGTTAATTCACGTAAAAAAAAATTGCACTCCGGGAGTGCCGGCAGAAGTGAAAACTTGAATATAATATAAATTGTAATGTTTGTGTACGATAGCGCAATAAATAAATATTGTATTCTATAAAAATATTATATTATTAATATTATTATTGTATTCTATTTTGTCCTCCACAAGTATGAAACGTCCTCAGGTAAATTTTGTAAATGCATAAATAAACAAGAAGCGATTTGATTCGCACCTCGGCCTGATAGTGCGTTCGAGTTCCCAGTAGCGTTGTCGTGTACGGTTAGGTTAAAAGTCCACAGTTGTCTTTTATAAAATGCTACAGATGATTGCAAGGCTGGGGTTGGCAAACATTGTTGCAGGTCAAAAGAAAGACACCGTATTTCCTTATTGGTAGCTGCAGTATTCTTGTCAACTTGTTTTTCATTGTACGCCATATCAAGCTGCTACAAGATGCGAGTCCCGTTCTGTTTGAATGATCAATTTCGAATTTTCGCAGGCAGCGAAGTTGATTTTCATTTTAATAAGGTCACAGTTGTAACAAGTATCAACTTTAGGCTTCTTAAAACTTAAATTAAGTCGATGAAATTCTTTTCGGTAGATCTTATCGCTTACAGGTTTTAATGTGACGTTGCGTACAATGAGTACATTTTTGAAATGGTTAAATGAGATCATAAATATTTTCGACTACTTTTATATCTACTGTAATGGCTTTCATATAATGGAGAATAATTTATATGATTGATTACTTCTTGATTTTTTTTGTTCTGGATGTTTGTTTGATGGTGTTGATTTTCCACGTTCGTCTGACTTTATGATTCCACTGCACTGTAACGTTTTTTCAAACCAAGCAATTTAATAAAATTGTCTGTCACTGATAAAGTTTTAATAAAGCATCCTTGGCAAACGGGTATTTTTTCACTATTAATATTAAAATGATACTTGTACGTATACTGCCTGTTTTTTTTGTTTTTCAACATCTTCAGTCCGGCGGCGTTCAGTTTTTTTTCTTCTATAGTGATCAACGAGGAAATAAATGCTGCCCTTAAATCGTACGATCCAAGATACCACACTTCTTTATGGATTTTAGCACGTTGGTCGTCACTTATCTTCTTCCGACATTTATTGCGACAGTTAGGTAAGTCTTTCATGATGCGTTGTTCAATATTTTTACCTGACGCAGTAATATAAGCCTGACCGAGATTTCTTTTTAATTTGTTTTCTCTCTTTCTCTTTCGACTGTGCACCGACTGTTGTTTGGTGTTAGAAGTATTATCTTCAATATTTTCTTCAGATAAAATGGCATTCGTCTCAATTATGTCTAGCTCTTCGTTATGTGCAGCAACAGAATCATCACTAGAAAAATCACCTTGAGTGTCATCACAAGCACTTTGTTTTTGTATTCCAGATGAACTTGGCTGGGGATTTGCATAAGGATCTTCATCACCTGAAAATAATTAAATTGTGAAAATTTCAAACTCCATAATTACTTACAAATCGGGTTGACAAGTTATTAAACAAAAGACATTTTAATTGTTTATCACTTCAGCTTTCTTCGCATTTTAAAATTCATATGAGAAATAATGAAAATAATTGAAAACATACCTGTATATTCGTTGTTTAAGGCAATATTCACTAACTTCCTCGCTCTTGAATCCATTTCGACACAACAAATACTAATACGTTAGCACAGATACACTGAAACCTCAACTAATGAAGGAAAGTCACTCTAAAAACCGTTTTTACTAACCAACTTTGAATTACTATCCACTCAAAAACTCAAGTAAAAAGAGGGTAGGGTGCTTGTATTAACCAATTAAAAAGTCACCCATACCGACAATAAATAAATCAAAACACTAGTCAGATTTCCGAGGCGAGAATTCTGATAAAAGCTTAGAGAATAACCACTTAGGTATGTCAACATAAGTTCTTATTGTCGCTACTTTTAGTTCGGTTAATAAATAAGTTATTTGGTACAGGCGACTATTGCGGACGAATTGAGCACTGCAGACTTACGTGCTTGTTCCAGCCGGTGTATGGTACAAAATGCCTACTGTCACCTAATCAAATTTTGACCAAAAATTGACTTAAGTTTTTTTGGCCGCCGCGTCTAGTTACTTTGACGTGGCTTAGAGTTGTAGGGTTGAAATTGCAAGTTTTAAATTTCCTCGCTGTCTGTATACCTAGAATTACCAAATTTTCGCTTTTAAGGACTTTAGTAAGTCGCTAAGACTTTTGATGATTATCAGTCAGTGACGAAACCGGTGATTTTTAGATATAATAATATTGGATACCAATCAAATACATTGCTTTGATCCCAAAGTAAGTACCTAATGCACTTGTGGTATAGAAATCAGATACAACGGTGGTACCACAACACCCAGACCCGAGACAATACTTAGAGAAAATTTTGATTTATATCATTTCCTTGGGCCCAGCTAAGTATGAACAGTGAAACAAATATAGGTGACGTTTTTAAATTAGCCGTATCGTATTTTATTCCACGAATATTACTCATTTGATGTTAGTAAAATAATCTACTCGAGCAAAGAAAAATGCTTAATTTAAGATAGAATAAAAGTCACCATAGACAACATATCGGTATGACGGTAGGTAACGCAACGGTATTCCGGTAATGCACAACACTATGCTCACTATTACATCACTACAGCTTGCCATAGACAAAACAATGTGTCAGTCAACCAAAGTTTACTTCTATCAAAATGTCGAGCTTCGTATTTTGTGTGTAAAATATTAAAATATTGTGTTTTTAACATTATGACGGTGTGGCAGAAACTGGAGGATGAAGAGTGCTATGCTGTCGGTGAGTTTCCATATTGTTCATACAATTTCCTAAGCGTTCAAGTTTGTTATCTTGCCCCAATCTTGCTGCTACTTGTTACCAGTGTTACCTCCCGCCGAGTTTGCGATAAATATAAACATTGTATCATATCTCTTTTGCAGCTCCTATCAGTGCTATCCTGTTGGAAATTGGCCCCAATTTTATTTAATAGAGCTTGAAAATAACCTCTAGAGTGTGCCACTCCCTTACTCAAGGCGAATCATGATTTGATTGTTGCTTCATAACATTTAATTGAAGGCGACGGTGACGTCCTATAATGTTTTCGTAATGATTATCTAAACATGAATTACTGCAATTGTTTCTCAATTTTAGCTGGGTCTTACCCAAGATAAACTGAGTACAAAAAATATTTGATGTTGTTTTGCAAAAATGTAGTGCCCCAGTTTTATTATCTAATAAAATAATGTATCATTTAGCTCAATGTATGATAAATTATGCCATAGACCGTTCTATATTGTTAAAAAAAAGATCTTCGAAGAAGAAGACCACTTAAACTTCAAAAGCAGAAACCAATGAAAACACTTCATTTTAAATATTAATCATCATAAGTTGCTTGGTTTTTTACTGAACAATTTGCTTAAGTTTTTGTCAATGATGCTCAGAACTGCCGTAGGGTGTCATTTAATTTAGTTTCAATTACTAATTGTTTCCTAACTAAACTAAAACACAATCTTAACTGGACAAAATGTGATCCTTTATGTTTGAAACAATGGGGTCCAGTTTGGAAGCTACAATTTCTTCATAATTATACCTGCACTGAACGCTCAATGTGCATGATTTAAATCATAATAAGAAAGTAGTGTAAATAAAATTGGTGACAATGTTCATATTTGACTCGAACTTGTGTTGTTATATAAACTGACTTGTTTTTCCTCTTTTGACATTATGATGGGTATTGATATTAATGAATGTTTGTTAATTAACATGATAAACTGTGGTTTGCAATACTGCTTGCATTTACTTTTCATTCTTGCAATACTTAATTAAATCTGTAAAATAAACACCTAGTTATAAATCTGTGTGACAGTTTGGATGTAAAATTAACAATATCTTATTAAATCAAGTTCAACTGACAATAATTTAAGATGTTGATATGAATTGAATAACATCATTTATATTCTGGCCATTTTGCTAAGTAAACATTAACTTAAATTTGACAAAAAATACAAAATGATAGCTTGTATTTGACATTACTTAAGAAAGAGGTACTTCTTGTTTTGATATCCTGTTAAAACTAATACACAGGAAAACTGCAATTTATGTTTCCTCAATTGTGGTCCTGTGATGACACTCATCTTGCAGTATATCTTAAATAAAAAGCTATTTTGTATTTAAAATTAGATTTTATTAACATGACTGAAATAACAACCTATTTTTAACCTCAATCACAAAAAGAGAGGGGGTTTATAAGTTTATTGTGTCTGTCTGTCTGTGATAATGTAGCTCTTAATTGTACAAACCGATATTCATGTTTTTTTTAACCCCAGTATTCTTAACCAAATTTCATGAAATTTTGTTCGGTAGTTTGAGGATAATCATCGTTTTTTTTAGTTGCCCGAACATTCAAAATTTTGTACCCTATTATTTGAATGATATCAGAAATAAAATGGTAAGGTAACCATGACTTAATCCCTTGAGCGTTTGTGAATGAGACACAATAGAATTTTTATATATTGTTATGCAGTCTCATGAGACCGCTCAGGTGTTGAAATGTTAAAAGATATTTTTTTAATATGATAAATTTTGAATTATAATTATACTAAGATAAGATAAGCCTTTATTTCTGAATAACATACTTTACACTACTAATATACAATACTAATTCATGAATTCACAAAATGTCCTGTAACTCGGTGTGCTTTTTGGCATAGGCCTCCTCCAACTGTTTCCATTGGACTCTGTCTGATGCCACTCTCGTCCACTGTGGTCCCAAAGTCAGGTTGAGTTCATCTTGCCATCTTTTTATCGGACGTCCCCGCTTTCTGGTGCCTTCTCTTGGATACCAGAGAGTGACCTGCTTGCTTCATTTGTTCCCTGTGCAGCGCAGCATGTGGCCCGTCCATCCACACTTCAGATGATGGAGAGAGCGCATCCTTGATCTGGTTCTTTTGGGATGCTTCTCTCCATTGCTCTGCATTCTTTCATCAATGACATACGGCTGCGAGACGTGAGCACTCACAAAAAAAGCCATATTCTTGCATGTGTATTCAAAAATTCATCTGACAAGGTTAACACAAACACTTGATGGTACAATTACTACAAATGCAGATTTATTATCAGGGGAGAGGTTAAGCTCTTGATTTTAAACTATTCTCTTGTGATCATTAGCTCATATACTAAGTGTAAAATAAACAGGGTATTTTAAAAACAGCAGTTATACTGACTCATAATTTGACGACCTCTGTGGTGTAGTGGCTAAGCACGCTGGGTTTCAATGCGTCGCCGCTCCGTGTCGGGTTAGTTTCCTGGTCGGGTCAATATAGAAATCCAAATTTTCTATATTGTCTCGGGTCTGGGTGTTGTGGTACCACCGTTGTGTCTGATTTCCATGACACAAGTGCATTAGCTACTTACTTTGAGATGAGAGCAATGTATTTGATTGGTGTCCAATATATTTATTTATATATTTATAGTAAAGGGGCAGATCTAATATACTCATAATCGTCACAAGAGCTGGATGCCTGTACTACTTCACCAGCTAGTATTCATACTTCCATAATCATCGCCCCTAATAAACTCGGTATTTAATATTAATACGAAACACTCAACTTGTCTTAGACCAAGGGGCGTAGCTAGCGCCGTATCTGCCGTATAAATTACACGGGGCCCCCGAAGTGCGTAAACAATAATTAATAGGAAATAAGCAGATAAAAAATAACTTAAGAACTTTGATAAGACACTAGTGGCATACCAACAATCATAAGCGCCGTCAACATTAACATCAGCATCAACGTTTGTGATTTTCTTGTTTGTTCAAATTGTAATGCTATTGAGGTTTTGAAGGTCAAACCATATTGGAAAAATAAGATAAGAAACCTCTCATGTACGTCGTAACGACCCGCGCCGCGGCCCATAATCTAGCGGAAAAAATCTGGATAAAAATATATTTAAAAAAAATTGGTTGCCTGTAAAGTCGGTATACGGGCGAAAGTTTTACGTGACAACGACTTTTTATGTCTGTCTCTCTCGCTCTTAGGCGGGCTAACCATGCCCGAGTGGAAGGGACACGTGCCTCTCACTCGCTCTCATTGTGAGCGCATAACGTGAGCGGAGCGTAACGCAGTTTCTTGAAGTGTCACCCGGCAAACCAATTTATAAGACGTTGTCACGTCAAAATATACATTTCTTTTTTCTTTTGTGAGAAATCATTATCCATGATAAGGCCCCCCAAACAAGTTATTATACAGGGCCCCACCAAAGCACGCTACGCCCCTGCTTAGACCCTAATAAAGCAATGTAGGTCGCGACGTCTCACCCTCACTAAGGGCCCTTGCGTCTACGTTTAGTAGACCTCTGTGTAAATTAGCAATACATTTACTTAGTTGTAGGCATGTTGATGAGAAATGATGATGTTGTTGTTTTAAAGATCGCAGAATCAAATCAAAATAGACCGCTAGTGATCGGTCGCTGTGGAAAACCGTGGGGGAGAATATTTTCAGCAGTGGACGTCCTAAGGCTGATAATGATGATGATGTTGATGAGAGATAATGTTGAGAGGTATTATTGAGACAGGAATTGTAAAGGCGAACGGAAAGAAATTGAGTTAATTACTGCGTTATTTGCTTAGATGCGAAATAAGTTGAAAATGACATTTACATAAATCCTTGCCGACATATAGGCGACGTTTTCAAATTAGGCGTATTGTATTTTATTTGATGAATATTCCTTATATGACTTTGGAAGAATCAGGACTCTGTTTGGTCAGGAAATTCACAAATATAAAACAATTTCATTCAATCTTTCAGTCACTCAAAGTTTCAGTTGTTTTTTTTTTATCTTTTTTGATTACAGAATAATAAAAGAGTCGTAGTTTGAGTTTGAATTGTGCATACGTATAAAAACACGAATTATATCTGTGATAATACGAAAGATATACAAAAATAAAATTCGTAAAAAAAAAAACTATTTCCCTGGTGCGATGCTGGTTAAAGCTGTCATTCTGGCAGTAAAGACTGATCTAAGCTTTTTTATAGTTATAGTCATGGGATAGCAATGCCTTTTTCCAACCCTGTATGGTTCTAGTTGTAATCCGATTATCTGACTAACTATTTATGGTGGGTAAAAGCCGTCAAAGGGCGTCCCGTTTGTTCTTTATGAGTGTCGTAAAAAACATAGCTCTAAAATGTTCCCGGCGCATATTCATTTTTCAGTTAGACACGATACTTTGAATTGGCTCGCAAAAAATGTAGAGGGAAATTTAATGTAACGCACCTATTTTTACTTATAAATATATTTTCTGAAAAGATTCTAACCAGCCAGTCTCCTATATATATTTTCGCAATACTTTCTGAGTGGCCTGGTAAATAGGGTTTGAGGGGCTCCAAAGCACTGGCGCTGGGGTTTTAGCTATGCGCCATAAAAATACCGAACTAAGAATGCAGTTATCTTACAGAAGCTAATTGAATTTCTTTTTAAATCTTATCTACTATCATATGCATTTATTTTGATATCGTATCAACGTTACCATATTATGTACACAGTGTGTGGTGGCCTGTAATAGGAGCAAAATATAAAATATAAACCCTATAAGTATCCTGTAATCAATTCTAAATGTTTTATTTATTTATAATAATAAAAAATAAATTTATTGCTATTTTCTAACAAAAATCGAACCAGCTATGTATAGCAAACAAATGTGTCCAGTCAAAGAACTTGACGTTGTCAATCACTCCAGTATTTTGTGTGTGTGTAGAATCATAGAAAAAAATTTTTGCTCCTATATTGTCCACACCTTGAATACACGAGTTTAACGCTTGGTACGTATTACGAAACACATACTTGCACACTGCCTCTCTATCGTCCTTGCTCATCCGTATAGGGAACAAGTGTTTGTGCACTTAGCATTCATTCATGTTTTAATACTCGGTTCTTGGAGTTAGGGCCCAAATACGGAGCCCTTTTATTTTTAAACAAATAACGCAATTAGGCTTACATGCGCTGATCTGAGTTAACCTCTATCTAACTCGAGTTTGAAATGTCAACGTTTCTTTTTGTCTTGTGTTAACATATAGACTGACAATAAAACAGTTATTTGACACAATTTGGGTCTACAATAAAATTACTTATCACAAGTTATTTTACTACTAATATGATGGTGCTTTTTATATTAGACCGAAATAATTTCACGAAGTTCTTTTTATTAGGTCGGTTTAATACGCTTTTAACTTAATGATGCCGTTGGCACCTACGATTGTTTTTTCTCTTCCAACTTCACTTATTCAAAAACGTACACTTCTTAAGGCACTATCCATAGTTCCCGTTTTGTCTGTTACACTGCGATATAATATAACGGTTTGCAGGACAATTTGTTTTGGAAACGTCCTTGTGTGCATTACGTAATCGTTTATGCTAGTTCGTTATTTACCGGTTTTAGCGGTTCACCGTGACATTGTAAATGAATGAACCTATACTAATGTTGTTTGTTTAGTAAAGAGTTTGTTTGATTGGACGCACTAAGCTCAGTACCGTTACTTATCCTGTAAAAAATCCATACAAATAAACTTTAAAAAAGTAAAAACCGACTTCAAAACCAAAATGCACAAAAAAGTCTTAAATAAACTCTTCACCATTGAAAGGAAAGGAATCCGTTTCAGGCAAACAATTTCTATTTGGAGTCGGTGCTGTGATAGTTGATGGTAAAAGTGATGGCACCGACTCCAAATAGAAATTGTTTGCCTAAAACGGATTCCTTTCCTTTCAATGGTGAAGAGTTTATTTCATACTTTTTAGTGCATTTTGGTTTTGAAGTCGGTTTTTACTTTTTTAAAGTTTATTTTATTTCTCCATTTTTAGAGTTTATAAGAGAGGGGGGGGGGGAGTTGCACCTTATGATTCTATTTTTTAAGAAGCTACAAATTACCTATCATAAGTTCCGTCATTATAATTACAGAACTCCTAAGCGTTAAGGAGTTCCACCATCAGCTCAGCCCCACAAGATGTTGACTATCAGACGTAACAACACGTCAACATTATAAGATTCTAGTAAAGAAACACTATATATGCCTTTAAAATTTTAGGTTTTCCCTCGTTTACACTAAGATCCCATCATCAGATCCCAAAATGGAAAAAATGGGACCAACCAGAAGGTACACCCTCTAAGTAGGTAAAAAAAAATTCGATACGGTCTACAAACGACTGATATATGAGGTAACATACATACAAAAAAAATAATAATAATAAAAATACAGTCGAATTGATAACCTTCTCCTTTTTTGAAGTCGGTTAAAAAGTTATGACGTCGCCAGTTAGTAAAACTATCGTCGCTATCGAGTAAACGAATGCTTCGAATAAAATATATGAGTGTTGAATAATCTGTTATTGAGAAAGACAAAACGCTTCAATATGGAACAAGATGAATAATAGTGTAGACGTATTGACGATTCGTCTGGTTTAGTGGTCGAGAAACTTGGATGAATTAACCACTGGATATGAAACGCAACAGCGAATGTATGAAAACATCATTAGCTAATTTCTGCGGGGCGGGGGGAGCTTGTCGTGTCAATTATTGACATTTAGTGCATAAAAGTGTCGATATTTTTTATCGATATGTGTGGAACGAATAAATGAACAAATCATTTGTAAAATGATATTTATTTTTTATCACCAAAACAATAAATTACATTATGGGCATGTAATGCACAAACCATCAAATGAACAATTGAAACATAGAACGTCGTTTTATATGAACGGTCTGGCAAATAACACTAACTAGAACTTCCTAACATATATTGAAATAGCCCGTAAATACACATAGCCTTGCACCATTAGAATTCTCATAACGGATAATTAACCAGAAGATTTTTGCGTTGGCATTATGTCCCGTTTGGTGTAAAATGGATACCACACATTCGGTGATGTTTTGTGGGGATCTATTTTGCCTCTCTTTGGACGGCTTCTACCCACTTTATGTTCCATAATGGATCTACAAGAAATCTGAAATTATATTAGAAGGATATATTGTCATATAATATGAAGTTGAAAATTTTAAAGCAAACTGTTGTATATTTAAGATTACCTTAATCTACTCTCGAGTGAAACATTTTACAGATTTATAATTTTATTTTAAAAGTATTTATTATGTTCAAAAATTTAATAAAAGTACGTGTACGTATAAAATATACGTTATTTTGTTGATTTTGTGGTAGCTGACCACTACTTTTCAGTATTTTTATGAAAAATAACAGCTTTATTGGGATAAAACGTTACTTACGGATGAAAATAAATATTTTTTGTCTTGCCGCTATAATGTTTACACAAAAATTAGCCACATTTACCCATTTTTTCCGTCAATTTTTCTCACTGAGCTCTATCACCGTACTGACAAGACGTCACCTGCAAGTGAGGCCAAAAAGCTCGCTTCGTGGCTAAGGGGGCACAAGCGTAATTGCCCGTCATTGCGCGTCCAGTGGTTTATTCGTCCGAGTCGAGAAATCGCCTACTACGCAGCGGGTTGCGGGTTCGATCCCCGCACAATACAAACATTTGTGTGCATGAACATGTCTGTTTGTATTGGTCTGGGTGTTTTCATGTATGTATTTACAAACAAAAAGTATTTAAGTATTATATATATCCGTTGTCTGGCACCCATAACACAAGCTTTGAGTAGCTTACTTTGGGACCAGATGGCGATGTGTGGGAATGTCCAAAGTAGACGAAGTGGCGGGAAAATTCTAGTAAAACACAATAAATAAGATGTATCAGCAGGAGCCAAAGGTTATTATCTCATTCAAATCATACTTCAAAATGCAGGCCAGACTTCAAATATTTGATGGTCAATGTCTCTGCAATCTTATCTATGTGTAATCTATCCAAGGAAATGTAACACTGATAAAATAAACCCAAATTACAATAATAACTCACTGTCGACGCTCGTTTGGTGTTTCCATCTTTCTTATCTTCATAAAGGATGAGTGGGACCAATGAATAGACAAGGATTCATTAAAAAAGATTAACCTGTTTGTTTGTTCGTCACTAATTGAAGGAAAGTCCCTAATTTTTCTTAAAGGTTTTTGTCGACTGCACCGAGGCATACCCAGGCGCGGATCTAGCCCTCCAAAAAGGTTATGGGCACGCCATGCCAAAAAACCATGAAAGCACGAAAGTTTAAACTTCTGACAAAAATACATAAATTAAAGCGCGAGCGCGCTACATTTGGTTATAAAACCAAGCTCAACATACAATTTAATGCATAGCGTTTTTTTTATGAATAATTTAAAAATACTTCTGCAATTTTAATTATTTATTTATTTATACAACCAATGCCACCTAAAGGCGGGTTGCTGAACTAAAGAGACAAGCGTGATATTTCAAAGTCATTATAGTTAAAAAGTATCACCGCTGTGCCGGTCGGAGGGGAGGGGGGGGGGGGGGGGGGGGGGGGAGGTGTAAGGTTATTTTCGTTACGGAATTTCTGGATTAGGTCTCCACGCTCAAGGCAGTGCCCGCGATAGAAACTATGCAATAGCTTAATATATTTTCATTGAAAACTATGACTGTTTCGCCTCAGACCTACACCGCCACGGGCCATGCACGGAGCGTGTCATACGTTCTCGCTTGCTCTCATTCCATATAACGGTGAGACAGAACGCTGTCAATCCATTCGTACGACAATATAGAGCGACAGCATAGTGTTGATTTTCGTGCCTGACCCGTTCCTTGAATGGTTATGGTATGATACGGACCAGTGGAAAAAAAAACTTAGAGTGGCGTTTGGATCATGGATGCTTTATACAACATAGCATAGCATGCCATGCTATTATAACCAGTGTTTGAAATTATTTGATTGAAATATTAACGACTGCTTCAATATCTTAAATATGAAACAGAACAAAATAAATAAATATGCGCCAGACAGCACACCAATTGTCGTGGTTTCGAAGTAAGGAATTTTCTTCCTTGTGTAACGAATACCAGACAACGATTATGACGGGGGCGTCCCCCCTAAATACTTAAATACATATCAAACATCCATGGTACAAATGTTCGTGCTCTTCACACAAGTATTTGCCTCTTGCGGGATTCGAACCTGCGACGGCCGGCGTGATAGTCAGGAGCCCTAACCAACATACCAAACGTGTCGTCAAATACCTTTGAATTAAAAGTTGAGATGGATGATGAACGTTTGAAGATCTTGCATTCCTAATTTTAACCTCTGCCCTTTGTAATAACCAAACAATAGTTAATATATTCCGTCATCTTTATCTACCTGTTCCCAATTACAATAGAAATTGGATAACTAATTGAATCGTCAGATGAATCAGGGCCCTCCATCCTGATCCGTTCCCTCTGAGCTGTGAGGATGTGCCAATTATGAGCTGTCAAAACAAATGCATGGTGACTACACTGGCTGGGATTTGGGAAGTTTGATATGAGTCAAGGTGAAACCATTATTAAATAAAAAGGCCAAGCTGATTTATAACAACGAAAAAAGTGCTCCCAGCCAAGTTCACGTGGGAGTTGACCTTCGAACTTTGATTTTATTTTCAGGCCCTTGAAAGTTCGAATGTTTGTCTGGTTTAACGTTTTAAGTGTGAACGCTTCACCTATTTTCGCATTGATGAATGATGAACCTAATTATTATCTGCCCAAATGTAGACTACTCCTTAAATCTCATCTATCCTTAAAAAGTTGCGATTTTAACACAAAATCAGGATTTGAATTTAGCTTCTATCACGAAAAGTTGACATTAATTGAAGTAATTATTTGTATTTTATGAAAATGGGTGATACCCATCAACTGTCACTGTCACTGTTTCCCACCAACAAGGCATAATGCAAGCAAATACGAGTACTTATACTAGTCAACATCACAGTGAGTACTGATATTCATATTACATTACTAGAGTATCGGATGACAGGTGCAATATGGAATCATGTTCACATAGACTTAATAATGTTTAGATAGGTACACACAATATTTATTTATTTATTTAATAAAACATCCACGGGTTTTCTTGATTTAAAATTAATCTCCGTAAAATTTACATCTTCTAAAAGAAGTTATATAAGCGTGAATTATATTAACCAATTTACATGTCGCTGTATGACTTTTTTTCTCATGTGAGCGACTGCAAAGTTTGCAGTGCAAACTATGTTTTTGTTCGCTTGAACGCTTCAATACAACTTACATTAGTATCTCTGTGTACAATAAATATCTTTTATGTCATGTAGGTATCAAACCTACAATAATTCACTGTCCAAGTAATTATTATTTGGTTTCGAGGTAAATAAATGCATGAACGAAAAATCACGAGCTCCATTAATATCTCCGAAAATGATATATGACTCCCATCATCGCCACAAGTTTCGCGTTACGCATAAATCTCTATTTCCTGCTGAGGAAAGTGCCTGATATAAGCAAGAAAATAATATTTTTATCGGATCACATCCTTTACTATGTAAGCTGATTGCAAGCAATTGTCATCTCATATTACAATGCGATTCTGTACCGATACCATGAGTTTACTCGCTAGCGACGACGATTTTATTCGCTTGCGACGATGTATGGAAAATTTTAGTTCTGTAAGTGACCGCTAGAGGCGCTGTGCAATTTTCTACTTTTTACGTCGTCGCTATTAAGTAAAACCGTTGTAAACTCATGGTAACGGTACTGATTGACAAAATATAACAGCGTGTGCACGTATTTAGACTGCATAATTTTGGTTTGATGTATCAAACTCCAGGATAATGGACAAAAGACGCAAAACAATGCTGAAATAATACACAAAACCACATTCTGGAATATTAGCCGACTTCAAAAAGAGGAGGTTCTATGTCCATTAGTGCTTTTGTTTTTGTCTTTTACCTTCAATGTTATTTTTAACAAAACCATGCTGATAACTCATCAGGTAATGGCTCAGCCTGACTATTACGTAAAATAAAAGCGATCACGACACGACTGAAAAATAATACTTAAATGCTATCGTCGGAATAGCAGTTAGATTACTGTTAACTGTTTTTGGTCATTGCTGTCAAACGCTAGTAAGTGATTAAAGTGTGTTCGCGCAAGGTCATTATCAGTTCCAATGCGATAGCGATAGATATACGTAATACCACTTCTGGTTTGCTTCCCCGCTGCTGTTTTACCGGCCATAAATATTCAGCTGAGGCTGAGATTTATACGGTTTCATTAGGGTGTATTGTGTGCGTTCAAAATAGGTGTTACATTTACATGATACCAAACGAAAGGTGCCTTGCCTTTTGTATGCCGTTTATTTAAAGAGCGCAAATGCTATTAATTTGGATTTATTATAACTGTCGTAAATCTTCAGGTAAGGATAGTGATATTGGAGAGAAAAATGTATTAATCTTCACTTACACGTGCCCGAAATCTTTCAAATATTAATTGGTTCTCCCTTTTTCTTAGTTGCTAGGATATTTTTTTGTAATCAGATTCTTCGAATTCGTTTAAACAAAAACTTACCACATTTTTTTCCAGAAAAAACTTTTTTTCCAGAAACTCATTTCAAATCTCGGTATAAAGTGGCGATTACGTCTAAAACTGAAATGTTTCGTCTGAGACGTGCCCCTTTGAATCTAGATCTGAAAGCTGAAAAGAATTCTTAAGAGGATCTGTGCAAAAACGTCTACTTTTCAGCTTTGATTTACTGTAATCTTCCGCCAAGAGCCGCATACAAAAACAGCTAGTTGTATGATATCATCATCATCATTCTCAGCCAAAGGACGTCCACTGCTGAACAAAAGTTGTATGATATATACAATACAAATATTTCCTATTATATTGTATGTGCTACAAGAGCTTTTATACATTACTTCCATTGGCATCTGACAGTCTATCCGCACTAAGTCCGCATGGTGGAGTGTGGCTCCAACTACCTCATATTAGCGGTAAGGCCTATTCCCAGCAGTGGGACATTACAGGCTTACTTTGCTTTTACTAGCATTACACTAGACTGCCGCTTATTTGTAGTATTTAGTTAGGAAATAATACTTACAATAGAACACTCTTTTTGTTTTACAGAAAAGGACATTTATTTTGTTACCCAAATATTTTGCTTGACACTCGGGACGTAGCCTTTATAAATGAACCTCAAAATATTGTGAATTGTAACTCCCTTGTCTCGCCTGAAAGGTTGGAACATTTGAATAAATAATTACTTACCTAAAAATGGTAATGGCAAAGGGCATTTGTTGTCATAGCGAGTAGAATAAATCGTATTATATCATTATGTAAGTATGATTTGTTTTTATGGACCGTTTCAATTTTAAAGATTCATCAGTTTGGGATTTTGTTCTTGCGTCATAAAGATGATAGATCTATACTTTTTTTTACTTAATAACATTGTTATTCTGTGATCATGGCACTTGCAACTGTGCTGTAATAACGAGTAATCATTAATAAGGTACATGGTAGTGATCTGGTCATAAACTTTCCTGTCTAATACAAAAAAGGGCTTTTTAAAAAATGGGCACCTTACGAAATTGCACGTTTCAATGCTTTATTCAGTTCTACAGCTAAAGTTGGATGGTTTAACATATCCCTAGCACTTTTTATGTTGAAATTAATATTGTTTGTGTATTTACAACACCCAAAAATAACTTTTTTTTTCGGAAAATACTGTTGTATTAGTCCTAATAAAATGTATGGTGCTCGTTCATAAAAATTACTTTTCTTTAAGAGCTCTAAATGTGGTTTATTTACAGGGAAAAATAATCTCTGTAGTGTATTTGAAATGTTTACTGATTAGTGCAAAAAAGAGCCTTCGCTTGAAAATGATAATTTATGTACTAGTTACATGATCAGTTGTAGCTGTAGGTATTTGTCTGTGTCTATTTTCAAAATGTAGAGTGGTTTTTTGGTTGTGCAAGATATGCCACCATCAACTGAGTGCCTAATTTTATTTGTAGCCCAAAAAAAATGCGTTAGAGCAATCTGCGGCGTAGCACCGGATCAATCCTGTAGACCGTTATTTAAGTTACTGAACATCCTGCCATTACCCTGCCTATATATATTCGAGGTGGCAAAATTTGTGAAAAAAAAACCCAAACCAGTTTAAACAGGCTACGGATTTACGGATACACGGAACACGAGGAACGGCAACAGGCTAGTGTTTGACTTTATACCAAAAAGTGCTCGAATGCATAAAAACAGTTTTTGTATGTGTGTAATAATTTATAATAAGATACCTCAGTTTGTAAAGGATCAGTTGTTTAATCAATTTAAGAAAATATTACATGAATGGTTAATAATGCGTGGATTCTATTCGGTTCAAGAATTTTTAAATCACAAAAATTAAAAATCGACGACATTTAAATCAACTTATCATATTTATAATTATAACTAATATCTTAATAATAATAATAAAAAATATCATTTTCCAATAAATTGTTGATTGTAGACGATAAGAAAGGAGGTTCAGTATTTGCATGCTATTGACAATGGCTGGATAGGCGCTCATTTACTTAACTGGCATCTTCTGTACACCCTATACAAACGCAAATAAACACTATTTCATTTCATTTCATTTAAAAAAAAACATATTTATTAGTTAGATATTAACTTAAAAATTATGACTAGTTTTTTTTTATTTCTTCTTAACGCCGCGTCTAACCCGACTAAACTCTATGACCCAATAATCATTCGACTCGCGCGCCGTCCGATTTGGCTGCGCATGAGTGTAGTACGCGTTGACTCACGCATTCCGTCCCATTGTCGTCGCTAATCGAGTGAGTACAATTGATTACGTAGTCGTTACATTCTTATCTGTGCTTATTGAGGATAGCTCGCCCATTTTTTTTTGGACAGGAAGCGGGATTCTATTTCGGATAATGTCATTGTAGTATTTTTGGACAGCGATACTTCGGTGAGTGTGATGACCTGTCAATGTTTTGGTTTTGGATAATTGTTGTTGTTTTTGAGATATCACATTAAAAGCACTTAAAAGATTTCTTTCTACTGAACTTATAAAAAAATAAATTGAGTGTCGGAATGCCGTTTCAGAAAATTAATTGTATTTTTTTTTGTGGTGAGCGTTTCTTTGCTTTTAAAAGTTGATTGATCAAAAAGTTGGCTATTGAATTCAATAATAATATGATATCTTGTTCAATCTATTGATTACACTGTTAAAACTTTCCTCCATCAATAAAAATAAACGAAACTAAATCATTTAATGTTGACACAGTTGCCCGACACCTATTAAGTATTTAAGTTATGAAATAATGTCTTAAAAAGATCACAAACAATGTTTATTCAAATGATTAGCGTACTCGTATATTCATGGCGTTCTGACGGCTTTTGGCAGTGCTATTGTTATGGCGATGAAAGAAGCTTCATTAGGCCCTGTTTTGAAGGATATGACGGTTGATACTTGGGATTAGGGCTGTATACAATAAAAAATAAACGCTCCGTTACCATTTATTTTTTATGGTACGGTATGAAACTCTCTTCTCTGGAGCAGGTCGAAATAAGAATTTTGATGATGTTACAAAAGCATGGTCGCGGATACTGCCGCCTTCACACTTTTAAAAGAAAATCGCTTGCACACGATGCTTAAATGGGCGTGTGTGTCTGAAAAGAAAGTCTACCCGAGGTGCATGGGAATTTAACACTTAAACAGATAAAACGGTATAGTACATATTCTATGCCTCAGACAGAACGTTAAAGAAGTTGGTGCATCACAGCTTGCTTTTTGTTTGAACATAAAGGTCAACTTACACATTTCGTACGTAATCATCATCTTTATATATTTGTCAAAATACTTCCTAAGTACAGACCTCCCCTCCGGTTTTGCCCTGCGACCAGTTGCAAGCGGTCCGTATCCAGTGTGATCCTGCGATCTTTACAAGGTTGTTCTGTCCATCGAGGCGTTCTACGTGCGAAGGCCCCTTTGGTTTAACGGTCGGAAAATGCTTTAAAATATTTTGACTCGTATTAATCGTTTGTGACAACCCTCCCTCGTATTTGCAGATTGCTATAAACCGACTTATGGTGTAACTAATTAGCATCACTTTGCGTCGGTTAACGGACCTGCAAATATGGCGACCAGTACTTGGAACACATATTTATTATAATATTATGCTACTTGTACAGTAAGTGTCGAAAACATGTGTCAACTCTTGTGTTTTGTCGACCTTTCCAGTCATCTTTTATTAAGGGTTAAGTACAGTTCAGTATTTGAGTTCGTTATTATAAATGAGCTGCACCAATGATGTTGAAAGAATTTACACTATTATTTTTAGTTCTTCCTTGTTTTAAATTATATTAATAGTAGACCTGAGTTTGACTAGTCAATAAACTTGGAATGTAAGCGTATTAAGAATCGTAAAGGAATTTTCCTACTGCACCGTACCGTACCATGGCTATGCTAGGAACGTGTCAGGTACGAAAACACTCTGTCTGACAGTTATATGGAGCTAGAGCGAAAGCGACCGGGAACGAATTTTGCCGGTACAAACACGCTCCATGCATGGCACGCTACGGTGTTGTGTTGGTCGGTGACGGAACAATACAAAGTTTTTTTTGCCTCTAGCATGGTTATGTATGCTACCATGTACTGGGCAAAGACCTTAATGTCAATTATCGACCGACATGAATTACAAATTAATAATATGAAACATTACTCATTGCCAAGTTGCATCAGAAAGCATTGTGTGACTAATGGGACAAAATTTTGATATGTAATTTAATATGCAGCACGTGCTTCTTGATAACTGTGAAATAGATATTAGTTTGCGTTTTTTGCTAATAAATATGCACGCAGCATACTCATAGATAAAATAAAGATTGCAAATTACAGTTTGAATATAATTCATCTAAATTTTGATATTTGAAAGGGTTCATAAAAAGTCAGATTGTCGTTTTCCGATTAGTCAATGAGAACTAGAAAGATATGAATCAACTCATAGCATCCTTTGGTTACGAATGAAATTATTTATCATGCGTCCAAAATTGAGATGCTTATGTGGTGTCTCAGGAATATCTTTAGCAAGAATGCCTTGTCTGAATAACTCATGCAGTCACCATATATTGTGAATCGTCAAATAGGTTTTTACAATAAACCTTCTCAGGTCGTTTACACACCCTTTTACGAGCTTGTAATGCCCCTGTGGTAAAGTGGTCACCTCTGCAGTTCTATCAAAATTGTAATACATTCTAAGCTCAGTCAGATCCGAGTGTTGTGAAACAGTAGTTTCAGGAGTTCCATCACACAAGTGCTTAGTTATAATCATCTATTCGCAGTACGTCCAATGATGAACATATGACGACCCCATAGTTTTCCACAGCGACTATTATTTTATTATTATATCTCTATCATTATTGTCGTATTTGCGTAGTGTCATTTTGCAATTGTCTGTCTCATCTTATCGGTCAATATCAAAGGTTCAATATCTCCACCCCATATTGGCCCAATGGCATTTTTTTTTTTGCTATGCACCCTCTACCGTGAGTTTACGGCGGTTTTACTCGCCAGCAAAAACGTAATAAAACTGTATAAAAAATAACTGTAACGGATTTTTTTTGTTCTGCAAGTGACCGCTAGAGGCGCTGCGCAATTTTCCATAGATAACCGCATTAAACTCATGGTAACGGTACAGCACATTGTCACTAGACTATTAGCTACCAGACTACTTAGAAATCATATGATTCAAAGATCATATTTATGCCGAGCTACCGAATTCCAATTCCAATCCTTAGCATCAAACACGCACACAGTCATGCACACATGCACGCTTATATAAGTTGTTTTCTTTATTATATAACTTACCACTATGTACTTTTGCCTCATTGTAATAAGATTTCCTTTTATAACTACCCCATGTTATCATTGAAACTAAAATGAAGCAATAAAGATTTTTTGTATTTTGTATTTTTTGTATAACTGGCTTTATCTATAGAGGCCTGTTTGAAAACCAGCGCTGACTTAATTTCAGCAATAGCTGAAACTGGTGTACCCTTTGTCTTAAGTTATTGTTCTCGCAATAAATGATTGTCAATTTCATACCAAATTTTCAAAATTTCTTCATTCCAGCCATATACAACTTCACCAGCGGCTCCCAGTTCCACCTTCAGCTCGACGTGGGTGAGCTGGTTCACGTGGAGGCCGAGACTGCGGGCTGGTTCTGGGGGCGAAGCCTCCGGAGGGAGGCCAGCGGCGCCTTCCCCAAGAGCTACGTGGTCATTCGCGAGTGCAATGTTGACAGGTGAGATATGATAATACTCTTCTACTGAGCTGAACATCTGATCTTGACAGCCTAGAGTGCAGGAGATATTGGTTCGCACAATACCAAGCATAATATAATCTGTTCCTACACTACCAGATATCGAACGTGTTTATACGCTAGTGCAATATTGAAAAGGAGAAGTTGCACCGAGATAATGCTTTGTTTCGATCAGGTATAGTTCAACTTAGGGTACAGTGTAAGTTTTATCAAAATTAGTCCAGTTGTTTTTGAGATAATATGAGTAATAAATAAAAATTTTAAAAAAATAATAATAATAATTTAAATATATTGAAACCGAAAACTGACTAAAAGCTTGAAATAACGCATTCATCTTCTATTTAGGAGAAACTAATTCTTTTGAAGTCGGTGAATGATGTTTAGCTTACGTAAGTACACCAACTGTCTACACACATCATGCACCGACTCCTAAATATAAGACAATCGCGTTACTCTAAGCTTATTAGTCAGTTTTTTGAAGGCGGGTTTTTATGCCAACAGATATCTCATTTCGCTTAAATCGAAGCAACTATGCCACCAGACAACCTAATTTCCACTTAGCATAATTTGCATGAATTACAGATAAGACCAATTGGATTTCGCCAATACTATCTATTCAAACAACAACCTAGTTATCTGGGCTCCATACATTACCCCAGTGCCCTGGAACAAAAGGGTCACCCTGTTCCATGATTGAACGGTTCGCTGAACTGATAATCTGAACAGTGAATCATGATGCTCATTAATTGAATTATTATCAAAGATGAGTAGTGCTGTAGTGTTAGTCGATAGAGTAGTGTCGATGTGACCTTGGAACTTTTTTGAAATTTTGACATGATTTGTGTTTTTTTATTGGATTGATGAATTATAATAATAATTAATAACATTTACTGCACAAGTCACAAAAACATTACAAACAATCATAAGTACAATATTGGCGGTCTTATAGCTGGAAGCGATCTCATCCAGACAAACATTGGGTAGAGGAAATAACGTTTATTAGAGAGTTAGAAAGTGGTGTGCAAAAATATAGGTAACATGATATATTTGTCACATAATAAAATAAAATATAGTAAATACATAACAAATTAATAAATACATATAATATAAGTACATTATAACAAATCTATTAAAGAAAAAAAAACCTTCACTTTTTAAAGCGAAAGAAAGTACGCTTTTAACCTAGCATTACACACTGGAAGAGACTGGGATTGTCGGATATACAGTGGAAGAGAATATACTGTTTTTTTTCTGTTCTAATTCATAATAATATTCTTATCTAAAATATTTAAAATTTCGATTATGAGTTCAAATTGTATAATGAATTAATAGACATTAGTATTGTCAACTTCTTGGTCTCACATCCACTTTTAGTAGCTATGTTCAACAACTCTAGTGATCTCAATGAAATATTTTGAAATGTGCAATAAATAATTACTGGACGTATTCAGGTTATTTACAATCATTTAGCTAACATTGTGAGCTTAAAATTTATCGACAATACCCGCCATACAACTGACGTTAGTCGGTCGGAAACCCGATACGATGGACACTTTGCCACCGGCTGATATAATTGTTTGCGGTCTCTCTACTACAGTTATTCAATACTCTCTCTTAGGGCTAACGATAACAGGACCTTTTGATATGATGACAAATTAGATCTAAATGGAATACAATGAGATCGACCTATTGAGGCCGACAAATTTGTCAGTTCAAATGCTCATTTGATAATGTGTTAATAGTTTTGGTTTAGTTTAATAGCTGCTGATTATAAGTTATCAGTCAGTAGTGAACTTAATTAATAAAGTAAAACATAAAATACACGGCGGCCAAAGATTCCGATACCTAAATTAAATATTTAGAGTAATCTTAACTAGGAAGTTAAGAGTTAGTTTTAAAACAGCTATTTAATTAACATTAAATATAAATAACCTTTTCCCCATAATATCAGGATTATCTTATTTTCAGATCAATTCATATTGACAATTGTAATTTATTTATTGATTAGTATAGTTATTTAGTTAGTTCATTTATGATATCTTTATTAGATTCTTGGTACTGTGTTCCTACTTTCGTATGTATTTTTTTTTTCACTACATGCGATAAAGAAGCACCTAAACCTAAAGATAGCATCTTTCTGCATGATCTAATAAAGGTTTGACTAGCAGATAATGCTTTTAGCATTAAGTCCACATTTGTACACTAAATTAGTACAATAAAGTCTTTAAATAAATAAATGAAACAAAATAATGATTTCATGCAGAACTAAGCTAATTCTGACATAAGCTAGAAAGTCTAAGAATTTAAGCAATAGTAAAGTTAACTACCTTGGTTTTATAACGTGACATGCTTACAAAATTACTGTATATTACAATCTGCTTTGTATTAACATTAAGACAATTCATTTCAGATGCGGCGGCACGGTGATAGCCTCTGCCGGCGGTAGGGGCGTCGCCCACGACATAGCGCAGACTCTCAGAGAGTGGCTGGAACAGTGGAGAACACTGTACATTGTGAGTGCAACATCATTCCTACCCCACTGCTGAATGTGTCTCACTCTTTGGTTTTACGCACAATAGCCCAATCGTGAGGCTTAGTGCTGTAAACATCCGAGGTTAACTAACTGACTATGTCTCACCTTTGATTTCTCCAATAGTTGTTAGCAACTAATTGCCCGCGACCATTGTGATAGAGCTGTGAACATGGCAAATTTATAAGCGCACACGTCGGGTTATGTAAATAAAATAAAAATATTAAAAAAAAAAACTTCTGCTGTTTGTCTATTTTACTGACCGTTGACGAACCTCTCGCGTTGTGTGTTTATAAAATTAGTTTTTTTTGCATTCGCAATATAAGCACAGCTCTATATTAAAATGCACTAAATAAATAGAAAGGGACAATAATATACTGCCAAAATGGCAAAGCATAGACAGAGTTACATATCTTT
>CAWUPE010001053.1:0-28011 GCA_963924145.1 Pyrausta purpuralis | reverse complement strand
ATAAAAAAGGTTGTAGTAAGTCAACCATAAAAGATAGACATATGCTGTCGCGGATTTTATTATAGAACTCTTAATGCTGAACAATCCTGTCATACATGATTTTTGTGTAACTTAAGCGGTTTCCGCAGCGTATGCAGCGGAAGCTCTTAAAAGGAATATCTTTCTCCCGTTTTCGCAACATTTTTCATTTCTGCTGTGGTCTTATGAGTTGTATCTTTATGTTATATAGCCTAAAGCCTTCCTCGATAAATGGACTATCCAACGTAAAAATATTTTTTCAAATCGGGCCAGTAGTTTTTGAGATTAGCGCGTTCAAACAAACAAACAAACAAACAAACTCTTCAGCTTTATAAATATTAGTATAGACATAGATAAGTAATATGAAAATTAAAACTACAACTCTAAACTCGTTAAATGTTTCTTTACATAAGAACTATAATTTTCTTTGATAAAAGGATTTGCTGTACCCTACCGGATGTGCATACTATATTGATTTGTATAGTTGATACTCTACTGTGCATTTGCAATGAATAAATGAATATGATATTCTGATAATGAGTTTCTGATTAGTATTTCTTCGGATTGATAGTTAAATACCTTGATATTAGTACAAAGTAGATAGCTTTCTGCTCACAACTTTCTTATGCAACGGACAAGAGTAGTTTAAAAGCGTTGTATTAACATTTTGGAGTTTGCAAAACCGTCATTAAAAGTCTGATATTGGTTAATGTACTTAAAACTTTTTGATTGCTCATTTCGAGAAGTGATTACACAGTTTCAATGTCGGGTAAAAGGTTAAATACGCGGTTCGTATTTATGACAAAATCGATTGTCGTGGTTTGCATTGTAGACTGTACCTAAATAACCGAATGTTTATTTTATAAGGCCTGATTTTACCTACGTCAGCTAGGGAATATTCGTTGAATTAAATATACAATACACCTCATTTGAAAACGTCACCTATTCTTTAGCAATCATTTATGTAAATGTCATTTTAAAATAGGTCGTTTTATAATTATTCAGTAGGATAAGTCTTATTTAAATGTGGTAAAATCGACTTTAACCGATGGTATACACATCGAAGTGACTAGTGTACATAATCGTGTAGTTCAGGCATAAGCCTTGTTGCATTCAAGTTCATACGATATGACCAAATAATTACAAAAAAAATACTTAATTAGAAAAGAAACTCAAAACTTGTATAAGTAATCGAAATATTCTAGGACCAGAAACTTATTCTCAGACATCCCATCAACTATTCCGAGCTACCTGAACCAAAATTCTCGACTTCTCGACTTCATTTGAAGCCACTTACCGACTTTTGTAACCTGCAAACGCTAACACATGCACAAAACCAGCAAGCGGCTCTTAAAATTTCGGCTACGACTCCAAAACTCGATCTGAGCTGAAGTATGCACTCTCGTGATGGTCGGTGCATTTGAGTCTGTAGAAACAGCTTTAAGTGCCTTCCGAAGCACGAGTAATGCTCATGATAAACGTCAGTTATATTGCAGGAATTGTGACCTATGGAAACACGGCGGCGGCGAAAGTTGCTTGTTTACCATCCAAACGCTGCCACATCTGCGCTACGAGCACTTTATTTTTAGAAAGCTAGTGACAAATCAAAATTGATGAGTAATTATAAGTCTACATCTTCATGTGACGTTTAACCTAAGGTTTATAGTATATCCAAATCAAAAGTTTTTGACCAAATTTCTCTGGGAGTTACATGGTGATATAGTCCGAAAAAAGGTTATGGGTACTCACTTCATTTACAAAATTTTCAAGTGACTCTACCTCCATTATCTTAACATAAATCCTGTTCCGACTTCACGCATATTTATTCATATGTATAACAAAAATTTTCGTAATTGCTACCAAATGCATTGACCTTTATAGGATTTTAATGTTCTGTAGACTCTCTTTCCATGCAGATTTTACACTCAGATATAGAGTTTTCTAGATATGCTACTAAGTCTTTTTTAGGGTTCCGTAGTGAATGGAAAAAAACGGAACCCTTATAGTTTCATCAAGTCTGTCTGTCTGCTTGTCTGTCTGTCCGTCCGTATGTCACAGTCACTTTTTATTTAAACATTAAAATGCTGCAACTGCATGGCATATACTTCTCATAGTCATATACACAGTTTGACATGTAATAGAAGCAAACATTTTAATCAACGATTCTACAGAGTACACGTAGTTTTTATTATTATTTATTTATTTCGACATAATTAAGTCATACATACATTTTGAATTATAACATTTATAAATTTAATTTAATCTAATTTTAAAGGAATGAAAATAAATTACATCAATTAAGTAAGGTGGCCGGTTTAGTTGACTGAATTGAATTGAATCTAATTCAATTCAACCCATTGCAAGTTATAGCCTGGTCATCTGATATATAAAATTCTCGTGTCACAATGTTCGTTCCAGTACTCCTCCGAAACGGCTTTACCGATTCATACCAAATTATATATGCGTATCAAGTAGGTCTGAGAATCGGTTACTATCTATTTTTCACACCCCTAAGTGATAAAGGTTGTTCACCCTTAAATATTTCTTTTTAGTTTTTAGACGAAATGTTTTGTTATATTTTTTATTATTATGTGGTATTAAAAAATACATACAACCCTAAATATTTATTATATCTCCATTTTAGTAATTTGGACATTTTTCATACCGCTCGATAACTGATCAATTATAGTGTTTTTCTTAACTTTTATTTTAAGAAAAACACTATAATTTACTAGGCTGGGCGAGACGGGGCCGGGGCGGGGACGATGCTAGGGGCAAAGCAAAGTTCGCTGGGTCCGCTAGTCTTATATATAAAATTCTCGTGTCACAGTGTTCGTTCCCGTAGTCCTCCGAAACGACCTTGACCGATTCTCATGAAATGTCGCGCGTTTAAACACGCAATTGCACCCATGCTAAAAGACGCAATGAGTCTAAAAAACCGGCCAAGTGCGAGTAGGACTCGCGCACTGAGGGTTCCGTGCCAACGTTAACTGAATTAGGGAAACCACTTTCTACCACCTTCTTCCACTTAGCTAAAATAATACAATTTTTTTTCGACAGCAAATATAACTTTGTTTTTCATAGTGTTTGTATGAAGAACAAAGTTACGTTTGCGGTTGTTGTAAATGTGCTATATCTAAAAAAACTTCTCGTTTGATATCGTCCCAACCAATTTTCGTTGAAAGTATTTGTTAAAGTCTACATTACATATTTTTTTAAAAAATTTTACTCGCTTAGTTTAGAAATTAGATAGGACTGTGAAACGTTAGACTTTAAAAAGAAAATGGTTTTAGGAACCTCTATGTCATTTTGAAAGACCTATCCGTAGACACACGCATAGGTTTGACTAAAAAAATTCGGTTTTAGTTTCATGTATGTGAGCCCCCAAGTAAATATCATTATTTTTTTATTTTTTGTATAAGAATCGTAAAGCGGTTAACAGTAGACATTTTCCTAGCCAAATTTCAACAGTGTGATGCTTATACTTACAGAATAAAGTGGCTGTGACATACGGATGGACAGACAGACAGACAGACAGACAGACTTGACGAAACTTAGATTAGATTAGGGTTCCGTTTTTTGCCATTCTATGTCTATGTACTTGTACTTCGTTATATTGTGTCTAATCCAGGTTCTCTATATCTTTGGACTTCACCGAGTTTTCCTTTTTACATTAGTCCCGAACGTACATCTTATTTTGAATCACCAAAACATATTCAAGCCGTAGTATCATGAAGTGCTTACAAATTAAATAAGGTTCTTACATGCTTACGACTTGGAAAACATGGAGCCTACTTATGGATGGCTGCATTTTTCTAAAAACTAATAAGTTGGACGTTCAGATTTCTGGGGAAAATATTTTTTGAAACACCGAAGAATATACGAAGATACGCAGTCAGTTAAAATTTAAAATATTTACAACCAAAACGAGATACGATACGCGGAAAGGCTGTTTGAAAGTGATATAAATAAATATCACATAGTTCGCAAAGTAAGTGAATGTCATTGTTGACTGAAAAGTACGTAGGTATTGTTGTATTGTGTCATATTTATAAATATCACATTATATTTCCACTGAATATATCAAAAGCGACAACACTCCAATTAGCTTTAAATTTATTAATAGCTATTAAAAATACACTGAGCTTGCACGCGTTAGAGTGAAAGTTCATGGAAAATGTATTTTTTGCTACACGCGTAGATAAATTATATTACTCAGTTGTTCGATAATTTCATTATAACCCCCGCCGGGCCAATTTGAGGTTGGAACAGCCTTAATAAAGCATTAGTAAACTCGGCAGATATCACCCAGTTTAACTTACCATTAAAGTTCATTTTAAATCATTTTGTTTTGTTTCAGATGAAAGCGGAACTATTTAATAAAAGCGAGAATTGTAAAAATAGAAGCTGAAAAGAATTAAAATGTTATTCTTAATCAAAAAATATTTAAAAAATAACTTTATTACGTAATGAATCAAACAAAAAAGTGTAACTTTAAGTAAGCAAGCAACTTTCAGATGTCTGTTAATATAGCCTTTCTATGGCACTTTTCTAATAAAGCAGGATTTCAATCCATGAAAAATCTTAATGTTTGAAATAACAATCTATAAATAGAGATTGTGAAAACTTAATAATCATATTTTTAGTCAGTTAAAAATAAAATATGAAATTATTTGATAATATAAGCTATAAAAATCAAACATTCACTCAAGTAGTTGACGACCCATGTTCGATTCCCCGTCGGGTCAATATAGAAAGCAAAATTTTCTATATTGTCTCGGGAATGGGTAGGTACTGTAGTACCACCGTTGTGTCTGATTTCCATAACACAAGTGCATTATATTGGACATTAATCACATACATTGCTCTGATCCCAAAGTAAGTAGCCTATTTCTTTTTCTTTGTGTCCTAACGTTTGTTTGTTTGTGTGTGTGTGTGTGTGTGTTGGTGATGTCCCCAATCAATAAAAGCTTTTTAAATAAAAGAATTATGTTATATGTGTATATTGGACACCTATCACATACATTGCTCTGATCCCAAAGTAAGTAGCTAATGCACTTGTGTTATGGAAGTCAGACACAACGGTGGTACCACAATACCCAGACCTGAGACAATATTGAAAAGATCGTTTTCTACATTGACCCAACCGGGAATAGAACCCGGAACCTCACGAAATGACGACGCTTGAAACCAGCGTGCTAGCCACTCGACCACGGAGGTCGTTAAGGCATTGGCTACTTACTTTGGGATCAAAGCAATTTATGTGATTGGTTAAATTTTATTTTAAGTATAAGTCATAATCCGATTACTTGGATGAATTAACCACTGGATATGAAACGCAAGAGCGAATGTATGAAAACATCATTAGCCAATTTCTGCGGGGCGGGGGGAGCTTGTCGTGTCAATTTTTGACATTTAGTGCATGGAAGTGTCGATATTTTTTTATCGATATGTGTGGAACGAATTAATGAACGAATGTTTTGTAAAATTATATTTAATTTTATCACCAAAACAATAAATTACATTATGGGCATGTAATGCACAAACCATCAAATGAACAATTGAAACAAAGAAAGTCGTTTTATGTGAACGATCTGACAAGTATCACTTAGTCAGTGTGAACTTCCTAAGACATTTTGAAACAGCCCGTTAGTACACAATATAGCCTTGCATCATTAAAATCCTCCTATGGGATAATTAAGCAGTAGATTTTTTGCGTTGGCATTCAATCACGCTTGGCGTATATTGGATGCCACATATTCGATGATGTTTTGTGGGGTTCCATTTTGCCTCTCTTTGGACTGCTTCTACCCATTTTATTTTCCTAAATGGGTCTACAGAAAATATGAATTAATATTATAAAGATGTATTGTCAAATATAAAGTTTAAAATTTTAAACTAAACTGTTGTATTTTTAAGATTACCTTAATCTACTTTCGAGTGAAACATTTTACAGATCAATCATTTTATTTTAAAATAATTTATTTTAAAAAAATAATAAATGTTTATCGATATGATTTATCGACAATTGTCAAGCACAATTAAAATTAAACTGACAAGAGAACGAATGATAAACATATGATAATCCTACCGTATAAAGTATACGTTATCTTGTTGATTTTGTAATAACTGACATAACTGACCACATACTTTTTAAATGGCAATGTTACTTTTGTCTTGGAAAACACATTTTACTATTTTCATGAAAAATAACAGCTTTTTTGGGATAAAACGTTACTTACGGATTAAAATAAATATTTTTTGTCTTGCTGCTATAATTTTTACACAAAAATAAGCCACATTTACCCATTTTTTCCGCTTTCTCACTGAGCTCTATCACCGTACTGACAAGACGTCACTCGTAAGTGAGGCCAAAAGGCCCGCTTCGTGGCTAAGGGGGCACAAGCGAAATTGCCCGTCATTGCGCGTCCAGTGGTTTATTGGTCCAAGTCCGATTACTTCTTAGCATTATTTTACTTAGCACATTAGTGCTGAGTCGGATCCGAGTGCATGGCACAAGCACGCTGCGCGTCGACCACTAGGAGTGTCTTTTTGTTTATAAGAAGATAAGATTAAAATAACTCTTTATTGCTCAACAGAAAGGTTAATAACAAATTTATTACAAAAAAATGTACAATTCAGGCGGTCTTATCGCTATGAGCGATCTTTTCCAGACAACCTTTGGGTAAATGAGCTTATAGGAAGGAGTATTATGTGCATAAAAAATCAAGACAAATTAGGAAATTGATAATATATTATACTAGCGATCCCCCGCGACTTCGTCCGCGCGTTTTGAGTTTGCTCCCTCCCCTCCCGTCGCAGCGTGATGTTTTATATCCTAAAGCCTGTCAATAAATAAGCTATCTAACACAGAAATATTTTTTCAAATCGGTTCAGCAGTTCCTGAGATAAGCGCATCAAACGAACAAACTCTTCAGCTTTATAATATAATTAGCGCAAGCGCACGTTGTACTTAAGCTGCGAACATTATTTTGGTGCGGAGTTATGTTAAAACTGTGACAGCTCCTAAGATATTTATTGGAATCGAATGATATAAAGGGCAACTTTGTTCTAAATGAAATGCTCGTGATGATGAATGTATTTATTTTGATAAGAATAAATACCTGTGTGTATAATACACCTCTAAAAATGATGCATTATTTTTTTACAAATTTATTAACATAAAAAAGGTTGTAGTAAGTCAACCTTAAAAGATAGACTTATGCTGTCGCGGACTTTATTATAGAACTCTTAATGCTGAACAATCTTGTCATACATGATTTTTGTGTAACTTTAGCGGTTTCCGCAGCGTACGCAGCGGAAGCTCTCAAAAGAAATATCTTTCTCCCGTTTTCGCAACATTTTTCATTGCTGCTGTGGTTTTGTGAGTCGTATCTTTATGTTATATAGCTTAAAGCCTTCCTCGATAAATGGACTATCTAACATAAAAATAATTTTTCAAATCGGTCCAGTAGTTTCTGAGATTAGCGCGTTCAAACAAACAAACAAACAAACAAACTCTTCAGCTTTATAATATTAGTATAGATAAAACATACACACATACGTCTATATACAATCATAAAAATAAAATATATAATTATAAACTATATACATAATTAATTTTACATACATATAAACTAATGTAAAATGAAAGAAATATAATAACAATAATAAAAATGCAAACATGTACGCGCCTGGACCAGTTTCTGCGGGGCGAGACGCGCGGGGAGGGACCTCACCGCGAGCGCCGGCTCCAGCACAGCGGTCGGCCTATTCGGCTCTGGCAGCCACGCACGACACACGCGCGCCCACCAATATTTATTGATCCATTTCTGTAACTAGTAACTGCATAAAATCTATTACTCGTTACTTTCTTCGTATCATTTCACATCTCCCGTGCCCTCGTGCACATAATTTTGGCGCCCCCGGGTGGGCGCGCAACTCCATTTTGCTCGGAAAGTAGGTCAAATCGTACGCACGCCACGCGGTCAATCTCGCGATCGTCAAGGAAGAAGATCGAGTTGGGACCGAAACAGCTGCGCCGTGCCTGCTTCATCATCATACAAGGAGAGTGCCGTGAGCTACCTATCATTTCCTTCATTATCCTCCTAGATTTGATATTTTAGAGTCGAATAGCACTTCATTTTTTTTGGCTGCCAGAGCCGAATAGCACTTCATTTTTTGTGTGTTTAAAATACTTCTTCTTTTACAAGCATCTTTTTACTTCTTGCATCGTATATGGTATTACCGATTTTGAGCATTTCGTCATATATCTTACATCATCATTACCGCTATCGCCTTCTTTCGCTGGTTAACACTACCACGTGTTCTCAATGCAGCGCCTTCCTACGATAGCTACATCATTGTTTATCTCATGCATCCTCTTCTTTACAGCTTTGTGTTATATATTGCCACATACATCTTGCCCAAATTAAAACTTATGCGCTTATTTTACGTCCTATAAGATTTTTGTACCTCAGTTTTAGATCATCTTGCCTTTATGCCTATATTTTCTACCAGCCAAACTACGCCATTTCCCAGCACGGCATTATGCACAGAATAATTTATTCATAAATAATTTGGATTCACCGTAAATTCATCTTTCATACCCATCTATTGCACCACTTGCTTACGTTCGCACTGCAATCATTTTTCTTCATACCAATTTCAGAGAAAGTGGCCCTAAACGGGACTGAATTTCGGAAGCCGTGAACAGCGTGCACTTGGTCACCGCGTGTTATTGCACCTGCCCGGCACGTCAAGGTCAATCGATGCCTGCCGGCCGTTCATCGATAGGATAACAAAGGAGCGTAAGCCGTTCGCAATTTAGTATTTTAGCTTTCTTTTCCGTAACTTATTTGTCAGTCTCATTGATTATTTACTTTGAATTTTCACATTTGATTAAAATACTTACATAACAATGACGAATACAGATAATCAATCGTCAGCTTCTTCCGATCCCGTCAAGTTTTTAGACGAATTATCTGAGCTCAAGATCAAACGTAGCTCAATTAAGGGACAGATAACAAAGTTTTACAATCTTTTAAAGACACTAGAAAGGGAAAAAATAACCTCGATTCAAATTAACGAGCTGACACTTAAGTTACATAAATTCATGTTAACGGTCGATTAATTTGAGACCATGCAATCTCGCTTAGAAGTTCTGAATGGTGCTGATTTAGTAAATGAACTTTCCGAAAGGGACAGTATAGAAGAAAACCTTCATCGTGTAATTGCTATAGCTCAGAACATCATTGAAGCGTCAAAGCCTAAAGAGGACTTCCATGACGCAGCTCAAAGCGCTCCTTCTTGCAGCCATAGTCATCATTGTCGAGGGTCAATGGGCTTCAAATTACCTATGATTCAGATTCACAAATTTGATGGAGCTTATTACAAGTGGTTCGAATTCCGCGACACCTATGAATCTCTCATTCATAAAAATGAGAGTATTCAACCCATACACAAGTTTCACTATCTTTGTTCATATCTTGAGGGTGAAGCTGCACGCGTTATTTCTAACCTAGAAGTATCAGATCAAAACTACACTCAAGCTTGGGAACTTCTATGCGAAAGATACAATAATGATCGTCAACTAATTACTAATCATCTTAATAGTTTATTTAATATTGAACCTTTACAGCGTGAATCTGATAAATCCCTAAGATACCTTAGTGATCATGTCACCAAAAACTTACGTGCATTAAAAACGCTTGGTCAACCCACTGACCAATGGGATACGATCATCATTCATATGGTTACAACTAAATTAGATCAAGTTACCAGTACCAAATGGGAGGAATATCGTAATGGTCTTAAAGAGCTTCCAACTTTAAATGATTTTAAAGCCTTCTTAAAAGCACGTGCAGACGTTTTAGAAACATTATTTAGAGCTAAAAGGGATAAAATTTCGAAACCTCAGCCTAAGTTTGAAAATAATCATACCAAATCATTCGTCATTTCAGCTAACAAGGACGATCAGCGACCGTGCGTCGTGTGCCAGGGCAAACATAGCATTTTTGACTGCAAGGTTTTCAACAGTCTATCAACCGATGAAAAATGGGCCCAAACTGCAAAACTCAAGCTCTGCTTCAACTGCTTGCGTCAGGATCACGACGCAAGCCGCTGCCGCGTGGGAGGTTGTCGCGTATGTAAGAGGCGTCATAACACAATCTTACACAAACACACCACAGCCCCCACGACTTCTTTAGGTACACACCAAACGCACACACCTCTCGTAAACGCATCTGCACTTTCATATTCCAATGATTTGCCTCCTGTCGAAAAGGGTAGTGTGGTTTTAGCTCCCAATTCCCCTAACGTCATGTCAGCACTATCTTCATCTGAAGTATTGCTATCCACTGCTTTGATTGAAACATTTAATCCTCAAAATAATAAGGTGGAAACCGTCCGCGCCCTCTTAGATATTGGAAGTCAAGCTTCTTTTATAACGAATAGCTTAAAATTACGTCTTCAGCTGACTTCCAAGCTCTCCAATACATCTAACGTCATAGGCATAGGGGACACATCAGTGAACATCGTTCCAGAGCGCTGCTCTGCAGTCATAAGATCAAGGCAGAGTACATTCGTTCGCGACCATGATTTTCTAGTACTTCCTCATATTACAGAAAAACTTCCTAAGAAAAGCATCATGATAGATCATCTTAAAGTACCATCATTTATAAAATTAGCTGATCCTTCCTTTGATCAGCCTTCGCACATAGACATCTTATTAGGAGCCGACATATTCTGGCAACTCATAGGCTCAGAACAACATCATTTAGGTCATAGATTACCTGTTTTACATAGTTTACAATTAGGTTGGTTAATATCAGGACCCATAGGTGATCATACCTCAAAAACAAATACAAGACCTTCCTGAACTCAAACCAACCACATTGCTTCTTTCTAATATATCACAAACTGATTCATCTGAAAACATCATAGACTTTGAACGATACTCTAGTTTCAAAAAACTTCAACGGATTGTTGCTTATGTGCATCGTTTCATTGATATCAAATGTAAAAAAAAAAAAAAACAGGTCCATTAAATGTAATCGAACTCGAATCCTCATTGAGAACTTTAGTCAAGATTTCACAAAGACAATCATTCACGAAGGAATTAATTATAATAACTCAGAACAAACAATTAAATCCCAAGTCCCATATAGCAGCACTTGCACCATTTATCGACTCTCAGGGAGTCCTGAGAGTGGGAGGCAGGCTAGATAAATCTACATGCGATTATTCTAAGCGGCATCCGATACTTCTTTGTGCAAAGCACTCTCTTACAAAGCTCATATTTACACATGAACACTTACGCCTCTTACATGCGGGACCACAGCTCATGCTGGCATCCATACGCGAGCAGTTTTGGCCCATTGGAGGTAGAGACCTGGCGCGACGCACGGCTCGCAGATGCGTCACGTGCACTCGTCATTATGGTAAAACAATGACTAACATTATGGGTAACTTACCTTCTCATAGAGTCACTCCTGACTTTCCATTTTTATCTGTCTCCGTTGATTTGCTGGGCCTTTCCTCATAACGGATCGGCGGAGACGAGGATGTAAAATCACTAAATGTTATCTTTGTCTTTTTAAATGCCTTAGATATAAATGTGTCCATTTAGAAGCTGTAAGTGAACTCTCTAAGGAATCTTTTATACTGTCTCTCCGCCGCTTCATTTCGCGCAGGGGTAAGCCTAGAGAAGTATACTGCGACAATGGTAGAAACTTTGTTGCAGCTGCGAAGGAAGTTAATGATTTTTTTAAGCATCATTCAGTCTCTATAAAAGAATTGTCTCGAAAAGTCTCTATGAAAGATCATGACATTCAATTTATTTTCTCGCCGGCTTACGCTCCTAACTTCAATGGCTATGTAGAGGCAGGCATTAAGTCCGCCAAATTTCATATAAAGCGCATATTAGGGAACACGCATCTAACATTTGAGGAGCTATCGACTCTATTTTCTCAAATTGAGGCTATCCTCAACAGTCGTCCTATTTCCCCTCTCTCTTCCTCTCCTAACGACTACGTAGCGCTCACACCAGGGCATTTTCTCCTTGGCAGGCCACTGATGTCGCTTCCGGCCCCAGATCTCCGAGAAATCAACGCTTCAAGATTGGACCGCTTCCGACTACTAGAGCAAATGAGACAGCACTTCTGGCAGCGATGGCAGGCTGAATACATTACTGAGCTGCAGCATCGCTCAAAATGGAGAGCACGCAGCAGAGACCTACAGCAAGGAGACCTTGTTATATTGAAGGAAGAAAACCTTCCCCCACTTCTTTGGCGATTGGGGCGAGTCAAGGCTTTGCATCCTGGCACGGACGGAGTACCCCGTGTGGCAGACATAGAGACCTCAAGAGGAACCATCAGGCGCGCACTCAACCGAATCTGTCTACTTCAAGAAACCTCTCTTGAAACCTGAGCTTTCAAGGGGGCCCAATATGTACGCGCCTGGACCAGTTTCTGCGGGGCGAGACGCGCGGGGAGGGACCTCACCGCGAGCGCCGGCTCCAGCACAGCGGTCGGCCTATTCGGCTCTGGCAGCCACGCACGACACACGCGCGCCCACTAATATTTAGTGATCCATTTCTGTAACTAGTAACTGCATAAAATCTATTACTCGTTACTTTCTTCGTATCATTTCACATCTCCCGTGCCCTCGTGCACAAAACATATTTTTTTAATATAAATAGCAAATTGCACTTGTAAAAAGCAACTTTGGCTGTTGTGACAGACGAGGAATCGAACCCCGTGTCTTACGCAATCCGGGCGTATGCCTATACCACTCGGCCACCGTCACATTAGCAAGCCTGTTGATTTTTGCAAGCGCTTTCTTTAACGCGTAGGCTGCGTGGCGTCATCAATGTTGCGAGATTGCTCTCACAATATCCGAAGGAAATATTTTTACAAATATTTAACAATCGGTTAAGATGAACGAAGCCAATTTATAATTATTATTTTGTTTTTATAGTATTTTGTCACTATACAAACTTAATAATATAAATAGCAAATTGAACTTGTAAAAAGCAACTTTGGCTGTTGTGACAGACGAGGAATCGAACCCCGTGTCTTACGCAATCCGGGCGTATGCCTATACCACTCGGCCACCGTCACATTAGTCACAACAGCCAAAGTTGCTTTTTACAAGTGCAATTTGCTATTTATATTATTAAGTTCGTATAGTGACAAAACACTATAAAAACAAAATAAAAATTATATTTTTTAAGTTTATAAAATGAAAAGTTTTAAGGCACTAGAAGTTTTAAAAGTAGACTTGCATTTAAACTTGTTACAATTTAGTCTGTGGTCAATCATACCCTTCTCTCCCCTGCCTCCTTACAGAGTAACGATATTTTCCCATAAGTATGTTAGGGGTGTCTGCAATTACCACAGAAATTGGGTTGCTTCATGACACCCCTGGATTCCACTAATAGGATACAATTTGGTTGAGAGATGCATATTATGCAGGCTGATTTGATAATTCATACGATGGCAATGAATGCAGATTTGCTATGGCTTTGTGGAAAATGTACCCTGCCGAATAGAAGAATGTGTATTTTCATCATCATCATCATCATTATCAGCCAAACAACATCCACTGCTGAACATAGCCCTCCCCCACGGCTTTCCACAGCGACCGATCACTAGTGGTCTGCATCCAGTTTGATCCTGCGATCTTTACAAGGTCGTCTTTCCATCTTGCAGGTGGACGTTCTACGCTGCGTTTTTGTATTTATCTATATCTTTATGTGTATTCTATCTCGTTTAAATATAAAACATACATTTCAGCCCCCTCGTTGAGATAAGACAAACGAAGTTTTTGTTTATGGATCTTTTTGAAAGTAAAATAAATAAGACAAGGTCGGACCGTCAGCACGGTACCTCATTTGGTAGAGCGTTTGGCCCGGTTAGCCAAGAAGTTGCTGATTCGAGATCCACCCGTGCGCAAAACTTTGGTTTCTTATTGCATCGTTTTCAATATAAAATATGCTACTGTGAGTGTTAAAAACATTCTAAACCAATAAAATAAATATTTTTGAATTTGTAAATAATACCAAAGTACCTAACACAATAAGAGCGTAAAACATACGTAAAAATGTAACCACAACACGTATTTTAAACACCTCAACATTATGACATGGAGGATTAACCACAAGGAATAAAACTAAACATAAAACTGCTACGATTGCTACGGCGCAGCTGCTACAATTTTCGTAGCACTGCTCGTATTGTAAAGTAAGGCCACAGAAAATATAATAGTACTACGTACAGAAGGATCACTGTGCTAAGAATGATAAAGTAAAAACAACTTTCGCTGCAACGCAATGAAGTGCAATTCACTTCGCACGATTTTAATTCAAGGTTGTTTCATCTACCTATCTATACCTGTCTCTTTCTAACACGTAACGCTTTCCCTGTTTCGCGGCCTTGAATGTGTCAGGGTTGCGAGCGGCGCGTGACACGAACATAGGTACGCGTAGGTACACAACGCGCTACTCAAATAAAATAAATAGTCTAGTCTAGAGGACCTAGCACATTTCTTGACTGTGTTCTATCGGAGAAAGTTATTGATAGTGTCAGCGTTCGTTTAATATTAAAATAAGTGTTTACTCTGTCTAATTTAATTATTTGGTACAAAATTACTGAATTCGGAGAAATGAAAGTACAAACCAAACACACATGTATGTACGGACAACAGCACGTCAAGGTAAACACTGCGGTATCTTATGCAGTTGTAATAAGGGCTAGTTTTCAACAAAAGTGGATAACCTGATGTGCTGTCGACTGTACATCACACTTAACCAAATAAAATTGTATAGTAGAATTAATTTCTCCGTGCAGTTTGGGTTATAAATCATAGCTCGGCCTCAGCCCGGTTAGGGCGGTAAGTATGAAGCACGGGCGCACCGCCGTTTTAAAATTTATATTTAAAATTTTTAGTTTATTATAAATAATTTCAATAAATATAAAATTTTATATTAATTTATTTTTTTATAAAAAAATATATAGTACATTCGCCAGCATCTTAGGTTACACACACTTTTGTTGCAAACTAGCCCTAATGTCAACTTCATAAGATACCAGTGTTAACCTTAATTTGCTGTTGTCTGTACTTAACTACAAAAAGATACTTTAGTTTATGTGAACCTTATCTATCGTTTTATTTATAAATGCTATCAAAATCGAGATTAATTTTATTGGAATACCTAAGAATTAAGGGTGATATTATATCGCTAAAGTAAAATAATGAACTGTAGCTCTTGGACTATTAGATTTTGGACTACGTAAAATCCTAACACAATATTACTTAAGTAATTTGGTATGTACTTATAAATATTATGCTAAATTTAAAGTAAGTTTATTGACCTGTTTCCGTTTATTTTAAGTTAGATTGACGTAAGTAACTGGTAAGGTATCTTAAACTCAAACCTATTTCTTTGAACAAGAAATGTTGAATACCTACCTACAAAATTTGTTTTGATATATAACGTCATAATTAGGAACACATATCTCAAATTATTAATAGTTATTTCGTTGTAACGAAGTCAGTCACAGGTTGAGAAAATAAACACAGTCACAGGCGCGTGGCGCGGTTCGCGAGCGGCAGCCCCGCGTTCATTTATGCTCGGCGTACCGAGTCGCCCGAACGTACCTAAACTTCGGAGTGACACCCCCCTGGTAAGGTGTCATAACAAGATAAACTTTAAAAAAAAGTAATAACCGACTTCATAACCAAAATGCACTAAAAAGTTTTAAATAAACTCTTCACAATTGCAAGGAAAGGAATCCGTTTTAGGCAAACAATTTCTTTTTGGAGTCGGTGCTGTGATAGTTGATGCTTGATAGTCAAAGTGATTCCTTTCCTTTCAATTGTGAAGAGTTTATTTAAGACTTTTTAGTGAATTTTGGTTTTGAAGTCGGTTATTTACTTTTTTAAAAGTATATTTCATTTCTTCATTTTTAGTGATTACATAAGAGGGGGGGGGGGGGGGGGAAGTGCACCTTATGATTCTATTTTTTAAGAAGCTTCAAATTACCTATCATAAGTTCCGTCATTATAATTACTGAACTCCTAAGCGTTAAGGACTTCCACCATCAGCTCAGCCCCACAAGATGTTGACTATCAGACGTAACAACACGTCAACATTAAGATTCTAGTAAAGATACACTATACGTGCCTTTAAAATTTGAGGGTTTCCCTCGATAACACTAAGATCCCATCATCAGATCCCAAAATGGAAAAAATGGGACCAACTAGAAGGTACACCCTCTAAGTAGGCGAAAAAAGTTTTCGATTCGGTCGACAAACGACTGAGATATGAGGTAACATACATACAAAAAAATTAATAAACATACAGTCGAATTGATAACCTCCTCCTTTTTTGAAGTCGGTTAAAAATTATGGGTTATTTATTTATTTATACATAAATTATCTATTAGAATATATATAGGTATCTATTAGAGCAGTCTCAGGCCGAGCAGACTCGATTTGGAGCAAACCGTGGCTGCTTACTCCGAGGCACAGGCTCGCAGACATGCCCGTCTCCACCAAGTGCAGCCTCGCCCCGAGTCTAACTCATATGGTTACGCACCTTAAAGCGACGTACTTACTAGGGACATTTGTTCCGCGACCTTGTCGCCCGACACAAATTCTACGTGTCGCGTGACGACGCGGGAGACTTCGTTGTATCGTATATACGTTGGAGGCTCCGAGAGCGTCAACCTTGCTCGATTTCGTGTCCCTCGACTGTCGCCCGACGGCTTTTGAGTAGTAAAGACGCATGTCACTCTTTGTTTCTAGACATTCGTGACTATGGCAGTAGTGTGGACCAACAAAACTGTGTAAGTAGCTTAAGAAATTATCAGCAGCGCAACCGTTGCGCTTCTAAGGTCGCCTAAACGAGTAATCGCTCTTACTGTAACCTACGACATCTTTTGAACAAGCATAGATATATTTCTTTACAACGGGATTAAAGTGCATACACAAACCGTAAAATGATTGTAAGAAAGCCCCGTTTATTCCCGCTTGATGGCTTGATGAGAAATAAATGAGCCGAACTGAGCTATCCGGATAGATCTAGTATGGTAAGCGAAATAAACTTAGAATAAATTGTTTGGTTGCTTGCAATTTTATGGTGTAAAAAGTTTTTTTTTAGGAGAAAATGTCCGTTAAATTTTTACCGACTTCAAAAAAGGAGGTAATCAATTCGACCTGTTTGTACGTGATATCGTCAGAATGAGATAAAGTTTTAGTGTATTGATCTATTAAGGCTTCTTAATACGTGTGCAAAATATTTTTGGCTCAAAATTTTCCAAAAACGAAATTACCTTAAAAAAACTGATTAAAATGCTGAGAACAGCGCATTAAGTTTGTAAACAAGAAATTACTTGAGTCTGTCAGTTTTTTTGATAAACCAATCAAAATATATTGATTTTGGGTAGATAACTGTTACAGGAGGTCAAGGCAAATCAAAGAAAAGAATGGCAATTACTCCACCGACAAAAGCAAAGCTCTTGAGTTCAAGAAGAAGAACTGTTATAGAAAGCGTTTAGCATTAAATCCATATTGGTGCAAAATATGAAAATGAAATTTATTTCCTTACGGATATGTTAATCAACAGTCTTTTGATATGCTTTTGTTTATGCGACCGCCGGTTGATCCGTGAGTGTTTACATACAATAATCAAATAAATTGCAAGAATTAATAAAAGCCCAATTTATTGCTCTGACCATACAACGATTACAGAAAGGTTGAACCTACTCGCAATTCCGCTCAAATTTCATAAGCGAAGTATTGTGGTTTCAAACGTGCACATTCGTGATTTACAACGCAATATCGCATAAACTGCGCATACAGTCACTTGGCAGATTTACATACAAATGTTTGGCTTTTTCACAAATCGCCGTAAAGATCTTGGTAGCGTGAGTCGAGAGAAAGTAGGTTAGATAGTCAGAATCACTATTGACTGTGTAAAAATTTTTAAATCAACATTAGTGATTTAAATTACGTTTGAAAAACTTAAGTTTTTTTTTTAAAGATCGGTGATCGGTGTAATAAACAGGTACAATGGAAAAAGAGCATGAATCACCTTAAAAGACCATACACCGTGCTTTTTTAGCCGTCTTAAATCCGAAGGCCACTTTAAGTATCCAATAACTACTTGTCATTCGTAAAATAAATCTTGGTTATTATTAAGATTTCAAAGCCTAAGGAATGAAAAAAAATATTCGCACAGATTAGTAGGAACATCGGTGGGACGTAAAAGACTAACTAGAGAAGTAACTAGGGACGTGAGTGAGCTTAACCAAGACCTAAAGCTCCAAGCAAACCTTACAATCACGTGGTGCGTCCTGTTTATACAGTCGAGGCTCTGGCGACCGATGGCGGTATAACCATCCAATATAAAGCGCAGCTAAATGTTAAACTGTGACGGGCAGAAGCGTCACAGCTGCAAGAGGCTGCGCCTCTGCGCTCGCCAACCCGCCTGCCAAGCGTGGCGAGTATTGGCAAAATCCCCTCATATGCTAATACACCTAAAAACCAGCAAACGCTGCGTAGGACGTCCACCAACAAGATGGACAGACGACCTTATAAAGATCGCAGGATCATACTGGATGCAGATCGCTAGTCAGCACTGGACGTCCTTTGGCTGATAATGATGATGATGATGATGAGTCGGACGGGCACGCCGCGCGGGTCATTCATTCGCTGTCTGACACTACTGACCTAGCTTTACGAGGGTAGTGGGCGTGGTGAACAAAGGATTGCGCTTGCGCATTATTGGGTAAAGGTCTACGTGGACTATCATAAATTGGCTAACGGTGCGGCTCGCGTGAGACGGCAAGGTCAAGGAATGCATTGTTGAAAACGTAAACATTATAACCAGGATGATACATTACGTACCATTACTATCTTGAATTATTAGATGTTTTTAACACAAAAATCATGTAGAGTATCAAAAAAGGATTAACATGTCCTAGAGGTCTATTTAGATGATTACATAACGTGGGTTTCGGCTTTGACGGTTAAAAAAGAACGGTGTATATAACGTCTGGTGTAGTGGTCGAGAAATCGCCTACTACGCAGCGGGTGCGGGTTCGATCCCCGCACAATACAAGCATTTGTGTGCATGAACATGTCTGTTTGTATTGGTCTGGGTGTTTTCTATGTATATCATGTATGTATTTACAAAAAAAAGTATTTAAGTATTATATCCGTTGTCGGGCACCCATAACACAAGCTTTGAGTAGCTTACTTTGGGGCTAGATGGCGATGTGTGGGAATGTTCAAAGGATATTTATGTCCAAAGGATATTTATATAAACGGTAGAAACGCCCGAAGCGCCGCGGCAAGCCAGGCCGCACGCGACGCGCAAAGCCATTAAGCCCACAACCTACTTTACCATAGTGATAATAAAAGTGGACGACCAATAACACAGCGCCAGTAATAATCCTAATGGTTATAAGATCCGCCAATCATAACCCGACGTCATAAATCTCTACACAATCTGTGGGGGTCGTAAAACACATCTGTGGATGTTACATCCTTTGTATAATCTTTAATTAGATGCCATTACAGTTTTTGAGGTGCTCGTAGCTCAGTGGTAGCAGCGCTTTGGTAGTGATACAGAAGTGAAGAATCCAACGGCGCGGTCGTGTTTGGATGGGTGACCATTCCATATAAGTGACGTACATCACGAGTATCTCCGTGCTTCTAAAGGCACGTTAAGCCGTCGGTTCCGGCTAATATCGGTTGATATTAGTCGCTAAGCCTTGTCTGAGGCCTTATGGGCGGCTTGATAACCTCTGACAGCAGGGTTAGTCGCTTGCCTTGCAAACACCACTCCACCAACCCGCACTAAACCCGCTTGCTTGGTGGAGTATGGCTCAAACTACCTCATTGTTGAGGTAAGGCCCAGCAGTGTGATGTTACAGGCTAACTTTACTTTACTTATAATTGTATTTTTGTTTTTATAGAGTTTTGCCACTATACAAACTTAATAATATAAATTGCACTTGTAAAAAGCATCTTTGGCTGTGTGACAGACGAGGAATCGAACCCCGTGTCTTACGCTATCCGGGCGTATGCCTATACACTCGGCCACCGTCACATTAGCAAGCTTGGTGTTTAATTTACTTTTTTTACAGTGTTCGTACAAACGCTTAGTGTAACCAAACCAAGCAGTCTTTATCCTTACTTTCTAACTTATTAATATTATAAATGTGGAAGTAACTCTATCTGTCACGTTTTTACGCCAAAATTACTTATCCGATTTATATGAAACTTGGCACACACATAGTCTAGATCATGAAATAGGTACTATTTAATGTGAAAAAAGGGTTGTAAGTGGTTTAAAGGTTGTATGGAAGTATCGTCGTTTTCTAAGTAAGACTAAATATAAATAAATATGTCATTCAAATTATATCTAGTCATTTATGAAGCTACAATGATGAAACTTTTTCTACGGCATTTCATTTAGTAGTGGACCATGGATACTTTTAGCTAGTCACAGAATTCCCTTCAAATATTTACCTAATTCATGTAGTCAGCATATTTTTGTTGCAAACTAATTAACCCTTATAACAATGACATAAATAACTCAAAGTTTACCTTTATATGCCGTTGTTGAATCATCATCATCAGCATTCATCGTTAAGCCAAACGTCCACTGCTGAACATAGCCCTCCCACACAATTTTCCACAGCGACCGATCACAAGTGGTTTGCATCCAGTTTCGTCCTGCGATGCGTTGTAGAATGCATCTTGAAAATTGGTTCTCGAGTCCTCAGATTTCTTAAAACGCCTTTTTCTGTTTTAATGATTTTGAAGAAGAAAATAAAACCTGAAGGAAAACTTCAACTGAATTTGTCAAGAAATGACAAATTGATGTCAATCAATGTTTACAAAATATGACCGACGCGATAAATTCAATTTATTTTTTAAATAAAATGTTGCACAAGTTATTAGAAGTCAAAGATAATGATAAACTTGCGTATCGATTCAGTTTGAGCAGTGGTGCCTTATTTTTTGCGGTAACCGGCATTGTAAGAAGTGTTTTAGTTTAAGCTGCATAGTAACAAGCAAACATACTTACAAGCTCAGAAACTTTTACTAAGTATTTTAAGAACTTGGGAGTAGAAAGTCGTATGTGAAATGGCCATTCAGACTGATACATAAAACTCGTGTCCAAAAACAACGTGGATCGTAGAAGTATAGCAACAATGAGCAGTTTTTTTTGTCATTAGATGTTTATGATGTATAAATCTTCCAAAAATACTTTAAAACAATCTGACCACGTCTTTTTTCCTTTCAGATTTGGTGGTGCTCCGAGTTGCTAGTGAAACAAAGATACAAGCTATCGCGCCTGACCGACACACAGCTTTTTAAGCCTCTATACGCCGTAGTCTTCGTTCTTTACTTACTTTGCGTTATGTGTATGGTGATACACTTCATTAAATAGGGTTCATGAATAAATAATTACAATATTTAAGAAAAATCTTTATTTACGCAAACATTTCATACAGTTACTAATTGATGTAGTCTCTTATTAGACATTACAAAATGCCTGTGCGAGGAGACCACGCTCTTTCATAACACTAACACTACATAATTATATTATAAAATTAATTGATAATGTGTGTGTTTTTTCGTTTCATCATAAACAAAGTCAGGTCCGATTTTTCAAAATATTTTCAGATGTCAGTGTAATTAACACTTGTTTGGAATCATTGTTTTAAAATGTGCATGGTGTTCAAACGATAATATAACGGATTCAAGATGTAATCGCATGTGAATTCAGCTTTTTGTGGAGCTCGGTTGTCCTTCGTTTGTTGATTTTATACTTTCACTAGAGGTCCCCCGCAACTTCGTCCGCGCGTTTTGAGTTTGCTCCCTCCCCTCCCGTCGCAGCGTCATGTTTTATATCCTAAAGCCTTTCTCGATAAATAAGCTATCCAACACAGAAATATTTCTTCAAATCGGTCCAGCAGTTCCTGAGATAAGCGCGTTCAAACAAACAAACTCTTCAGCTTTATAATATACTAGCGGTCCCCCGCGACTTCGTCCGCGCGTTTTGAGTTTGCTCCCTCCCCTCCCGTCGCAGCGTGATGTTTTATATCCTAAAGCCTTTCTCAATAAATAAGCTATCTAACACAAATATTTTTTCAAGTCGGTTCAGCAGTTCCTGAGATAAGCGCGTTCAAACCAACAAACTCTTCAGCTTTATAATATAATTAGCGCAAGCGCACGTTGTACTTAAGCTGCGAACATTATTTTGGTGCGGAGTTATGTTAAAACTGTGATAGCTCCTAAGATATTTATTGGAATCAAATGATATACAGGGCAACTTGGTTCTTAATGAAATGCTCGTGATGGTGAATGTAATTTTTTTTCTAGGAATAAATACCTGTGTGTATAATACACCTCTAAAAATAATGCATTATTTTTTTACAAATTTATTAACATAAAAAAGGTTGTAGTAAGTCAACCATAAAAGATAGACATATACTGTCGCGGACTTTATTATAGAACTCTTAATGCTGAACAATCCTGTCATACATGATTTTTGTGTAACTTAAGCGGTTTCCGCAGCGTATGCAGCGGAAGCTCTCAAAAGGAATATCTTTCTCCCGTTTTCGCAACATTTTTCATTTCTGGTGTGGTCTTATGAGTCGTATCTTTATGTTATATAGCTTAAAGCCTTCCTCGATATATGGACTATCCAACGTAAAAGTATTTTTTCAAATCGGGCCAGTAGTTACTGAGATTAGCGCGTTCAAACAAACAAACAAACAAACTCTTCAGCTTTATAATATTAGTATAGATTATTCTTGTCAATTCATTATCTGTTTGAGGATAAACTACTTATTTGCCTGATGAAACATAAAATATATTGCTTTGATTGGTCTACCGTTATGTTGCTAAACTAAGAGCAAAAGGTTCCGTACCATTGGCAACATAGAAAAACATAGTTGAATATTAAAAATTCAAATCTGTTGCTTGATATTGGGAAAAAATACCCGTCGTTAGTTTAAGGTAGTGTCTGGGCATGTAACTCAACTGCTGTGTCCCGGATCCGTCTTAAGTATTTCGCTCAAATATAACATTTATGTACTAGCAATAAGTTGTATTATTGCTTAAAATCAATATCATAGCGGAAAAAGAAACAAGTAATTTGTGAAAATATCAACTGCTTCGCTATCGTAGTTCTCGAGATACAGCCTGGTGACGGACGGACGGATGGATAGAGGTGAAGTCTTATCAGTAGGGTCCCGTTTTGGAGCTAGGAATAGCGAGTGTTGAAAATGATAAGATTGTTTGTTGTTAAAAATACCACACTATATTAAAAGTTCCACAAAGGTTCAAATGTTAATGATAATGTTAAATGTTAAAATGTTATGTTATGAGCGCGCCCGGTCGCTATGGCTCCGTGATTAGTACTGATTAGGTAAAGGAAATGCATAGCATACGAGTGCGCTTTTGACGCGTGTTCGGTTATATCAAATTACACCGAACATCTTGCGGAGGGGCTAAAGAAAAAGGGAAAGCTTAGAGTCATCTAAAACGTTTATCACTATTTTTCACATATTTTCACTAAACGAGATTTTTCGTAGCACTTGGGTGGTACCCTTATCTTTATAACCACAAATATTCACTGATACACTCTCACTGCACTTTTCACTTGTTGTATTGCGAGGGCTCGGCTGAGGACCTGGGCTAGGTCCAGCCGCTCCCGCCCCCGCTGCTGCGTTGGTCGCCGGTGTTGCATCCTCCGAGGTAGTAGAGTTTCGTCGCTGTTGGCAACAATAGCCACGTCGTCGTCAGACAAAGATGACTATTATTACTGTTATTGCCCACAAACCCCATATTGCTGAGTAATGGTGAAGGTGATGAGCGGACATGTTTTTCACTAGGCCGTCATCTTTCTTCATGATATTTATGTTATCTTTTATCTCCTGAAGTTGTCGTGTAAGATCTGTGTCTGTGGTTGTTTCTGTGACGGGCCTGTCCTGTTTGTCCTCAATGGTAATGTTTATAACGTTATTTATAGGAGCAATTATTGGAATGTGGAAGTTGTGTGTTAACTCCATTCGATTCTCTTGATGTTTGTGTGTATAAATCATGAACTTCTCTGTTTTCACTAAACAGTTGTCGTGAATGTCTATCACACTAGCCTTGGACAGCTGATGTGCAGTAACTTGGTCGTCACATATAGTTCTAAGGTTACAGTGATCACAGCAAAATAATAAGTACTGATTGATTTTAGATAAACTTATTAATCGGTTCTGGCAGACGGTAGTAATGGTTTCGCAGTGGTCAGTTTCATCTTTAACACAGAAATCCTTATCAGCTCTAATTTTGAATATCGGTGTCTTCAATTGACATAAGTAGGTAGTACCGTCACGTCGTATACAATGTTCGAGTTCAGATGACGTAACAGGTAGGTATGAATCTTTCTGCAAGTTCATCGCAATGTAATGTTTAATAGGGACGAGGGTGACCATGTTGTTCCCTGTTTGATGTGGGATGCTTTGAATGTTGTATAATTCATAGGTATCTCTGCTGGTCAAAGGAATTCTCATCTCGAATATCAAATATTGTAGTGTTAGTTTGGCTTTTATTTGTAGTAATCTGTATATATCGTGCAACTCGGTTTGTATGTTGTCGATCGGCAGTGTGAGATCTTTCAATTGACTTGAGATAATACTCAGCTGGTTTTGTAATTGTTGAGGATCAATTAGGTGAATGTTTATCTTCCCATTGTAAACATTTGTGATAGTGTCCAATAAAGTATATTGAACAATTTTAAGGTGTGTCAGCAAGTTGTTAGCAGCCATTGCAGATAAAGTAAATTCGGTGATATATTCAACGTCGTTCACTTTTGATTCTAAAATATTCGTACTCTTGTCTAACTTCATTAAATGTTGATTTATAATTTTATGTTGTCTTTGTATCATGGTCTCAGTTCTTTTCAATAAATTGTACTCAGCCTCTACAACTGACGTCTGTTTCTTCCACAGTAGTGCCAGGTGTTGCTCGTTATCTCTCACAGCCGCAATGTCTTGTTGATATTGTTCTGCGAATCGGTCGTCCAATACTCCGAACAGACTGTTCGCAAGGTACCCGACACCGTTGACAAGGCCGCGGCGCTTACGGGCACGAGAGCTTAACTGTTGGTTCAGCAAATTTCGATTGTTATGTTTGATTTCGTTGTAAGCGTGTTCTAATTGCAGCAAAAAGAATATTACATTGTAATACAATAAGTGGGTAGAGTAAAGACGTACCTTATTTTTGCTCCTCATATTTATTATTAAAAACAGCATAATACGTAATTAAAAATCACAACAAACACAAGTGCAAGTAAAGTGCAAACATAACACATTATCACTTTCACAATATATCAACGCGACAGTGTTTTTTCCGCTTTTGAAATGCCGCGCTTGAATGACGTCTGCGACCGCAGATGCTGCAGTGGCTGCAGGCAGGAAATAGACCACCGTCGGTTCCTCACTTGCAGTCTATGCCAGATGCACTACGATCTGGAGTGCGCAGGTGTGTCGGAACAGCGCTTCTATAACACCTTCACGGGAGAGCACAGGGCCGCCTGGAGTTGCGTTACATGCAAGAGTAAGCGGCCTAAGGGTGACAACACTAACACTCCCGTGCGTGCTGCGGACGTCGGACGTGAAGACGGAGTTACCCTGCGACGCGGGGCATCCAGGCCGGTAGAGATGGACGCGTCTATGCTCGATGACACTGCACTCAATATGTCCGTTGAGCTAACCGACTTTCAGCTGTTCGTGGTGGAAATGCGCCAATTCAGGGAAGAGATGCGAGCGGAGGCGAAAGCGACCCAGTCCAGGATCGATGATCTTCGCGATGATGTGCTAGCGCTCTCCGGCAGGGTTGTCCGCTGCGAGGCACGTTTAAGTGACGTCGAGGAGCGTGTCCGTGCAATCGAAATGGCCGCCGGCACCACCAGCGTCGCCGTCGGGGCGCGCATCGACGCCGTAGAGTACAGGCTGGACGCCGCGGACCGGCGCCGAGCGGAGGCCGACCCGGACGCCGAGGCGGGCGTCGTCGCGGGGCTGGAGCGGACCGTCGCGGAGCTCAAGCTCGAGCTCAACGACCGGGAGCAGGAGGCGCTGCTGTCCGACCTCGAGATTGGCCAGCTCCCGGAGCAGAAGGGAGAGAGCGTCATGCACGCCGTGCTGGTGCTGGCCGGGCGCCTGGGCGTGCCGCTGGAGGAGCGCGACGTGGTGTTCGCGGAGCGCGTGGGCGCGCCCCTGGTGGAGGCCAGCGGGGCCCGCGCGCGCCGCGTCGTTGTGCGCCTGGCGCGCCGCCACGTGCGCGACGAGCTGCTGCGCGCCGCGCGCGTGCGCCGGGGCCTGGTGGCCGAGGGCGGCGGCCGGGTGTACGTCAACGAGCGCCTGACGCGCTCCAACCGCCAGCTTTTTCACCGGGTGCGTGAGGAGAGCCGACGGCTGCAGTGGAGGTACGCCTGGACGCGAAGAGGCCGCATCTTTGCCCGCAAGGGAGACGGGGCGCAGGTCTATTAGATCCGGACGATGGGTGACATCGAGAGGGTCTTCCCTCCTGTGCCCCAGTCGGGACACGGCGAAACCAGGCACTGAAAGAGGACATTCCACTATTAAAGCATGTAAGACAAAGGTAAAATATAAACATATAATTGATTGCATTAGAATATCCTGTCACTTACCTTGTAATTTGCTGCTGTCTCCATGCATTACTTGTTATTTAGGAAGGGTATTGCCCAAGCATATAACTGATATTGGAACATTGACACTTCGGATTCACTTTGTTAGTTCAGTCAACCTAAAAATAGAAAGAAGACATATTACATAGATATTGTGATAGATTATTGTGATAATTATTGTAACTGATAGCAATCAACTAATTATTCCTATATTATATTTAAATTAAGGTTTTAAGCAAACAATTTCTTTTTGGAGTCGGTGCTGTGATAGTTGATGCTTGATGGTCAAAGTAATGGCACCGACTCCAAAAAGAAATTGTTTGCTTAAAACGGATTCCTTTCCTTTCAATGGTGCAGTTTATTTAAGACTTTTTAGTGCATTTTAGTTTTGAAGTCGGTTTTTACTTTGTTTTAAAGTTTATTTTATTTCTTCATTTTTAGTGATTACATAGGAGGGGGGGGGGGTTGCACCTTATGATTCTATTTTTGTAAGAAGCTACTAATTACCTATCATAAGAGTTCCGTCATTATAATTACTGAACTCCTAAGCGTTAAGGAGTTCCACCATCAGCTCAGCCCCACAAAATGTTGACTATCAGACGTAACAACACGTCAACATTAAGATTCTAGTAAAAAAAACACTATACGTGCCTTTAAAATTTGAGGGTTTCCCTCGATTATACCAAGATCCCATCATCAGATCCCAAAATGGAAAAAATGGGACCAACTAGAAGGTACACCCTCTAAGAAGGCGAAAAAAAATTTCGATTCGGTCGACAAACGACTGAGATATGAGGTAACAAACATACAAAAAAAAAAAAACATACAGTCGAATTGATAACCTCCTCCTTTTTGAAGTCGGTTAAAAATGTTGAGACCTTGATTGAAAATTATTGTTTCTTTGAGGGTTTATTTCTTGTTAACGTCGAGATGATGTTTCAAGCACGGTAAATTTACTCTCGAGGAAACCTAATAACTCTTGTAGCACAGGCAAAGCCCGAGGGTTTTTAACTGATTTTAAATAATCTGAATCAGTTTTGGCGTCTAGCTTTTGCGACAATATATGCACAATAATAGGATCCCACGTAGATGTTTCCACGCCAAGGTTGTTAATGGCATGTAGTGTTTCGACTGTTATATCGTGCATCTTTTTAATGTGTACTAAAGATGATTGTTGCATTGTAGGAAGGCTGAATAAAACGTTGATATGAGACGTAAAAATTAGTCTTTCATTATTATAGCGATGATTTAAAATAGTCCATGCTGTT